>JAMKCH010009694.1:0-29722 GCA_023653785.1 Ophioderma brevispina | reverse complement strand
ATAACATTCACCACTTTATCTAAATGATTTTCAGAAAGCGTATTAGAAAAAAAGTGATTTTTCTTGAAACTTCATAAAAATTGGATGTAAGCACTTTTGCATATCAACTCATAACATACTATATTGTTTTGCAGCTAACCCAACCAAGGAATCCGATGTCTTTGGAGTTGCCACACCTGACCTATGTGTCAAGAATGACTTCCATCAGGATTGACTGTGAAAGGCAGAGGGCTAGTTGGTCAGTTCAACCCTTTGGAAAGAGGCAATCTACTGGAGAGACTGTCAAAAGAGTAAGTCAGTCTTACATTTTCTTTGTGTATGTATACAAAGAATGTTAACCCTCTTAAACCTGTTGGATTCTTTATAGCATGTGTTTGGTTTTTGAGATGGCTACCTGTTTTTTGAGATGGCTTTCTGTTTTTTAAGATGGCTTCCTGTTTCTTGAGATGGTTTCCTAGTTTTTGAGATGGCTGCCTGGCTTTTGAGATGGCTACCTGGTTTTGGGGATGGCTTCCTGGTTTTTGAGATCGCTTCCTGGTTTTTGAGATGGCTTCCTCGTTTTGGGGATGGTTTCCTGGTTTTTGGCATGGCTTTCTGGGTTTTGAGATGGCTTTATGATTTTTGAGATGGCTTCCTGGTTTTTGAGATGGCTAACTGGTTTTTTGAGATTGCCTCCTGGTTTTTGAGATGGTTTCCTGATTTTTGAGATGGTTTCCTGATTTTTGAGATGGCTTCCTGTTTTTTTTTAGATAGCTTCCTGTTTTTTTTTAGATAGCTTCCTGGTTTTTGAGATGGCTTCCTGATTTTTGGGATGGCTTCCTGATTTTTGGGATGGCTTCCTGGTTTTTGAGATGGCTTTCTGGTTTTGGGGATGGCAACCTGGTTTTTGAGATTGTTTCCTGGTTTTTGAGATGGCTTCCTGGTTTTTGAGATTGTTTTCTGTTTTTAGAGATTGCATCCTGTTTTTTTTTAGATGGCTTCCCGCATTTTGAGATTGCTTCCTGATTTTTGAGATTGCTTTCTGAATTTTGAGATTACTTCCTGGTTTTTGAGATGGCTTCCTGTTTTTTTGAGATGGCTTCCAGTTATTTTGAGATGGCTTCCTGCAGGCTGCGACAAATCGCCTGCCCGATAGCCCGGGACTAGTAGAATTTTTTTCGGGCAAGTAAAACTTTGGGTAGTCGTGCCCGTTCGGGCAAGTCCAAATATCAGCTAATGGTTTATGGTTTCCTGTTTTTACTCCTAAACAGTCACTATAATAATCAGAAAAAAGTAATTACTAGGCCATATTCCTTTACAAGTTTTACTTTTACCGTTTCATGAATAAAGGAACGACAAAAATTAAAGTTATCAATCTTACACAATGTCGACAGACCAGCTGGGAATGAGCTCCGTACAGCCAGCTGGGTGGTCTGAACTGCTGTACCGCGGGAAAAAAAGAAGATTAAAAAACGGTCCGGGAAATTCCCCAAGCCAGTCTAAGCTTTCAACTATACTGATATTTCATGACTTTCAGCTCATGACCACAGGTAAACATGTCACCCACGTGTAATTTCTGATCACAAATTTGCAATACCGGTTAAGATTCTAAACTGAGTTCTAAATCATTTGTTTTGTGTCAAATACACCGCATGGGCCATGCCGTCGGTCGGGGTTCGCTGTCGGCCATTTTGTAGTTCTTTCAAGCTAAAATTACGTATTTTAGCAATAAAAACACAATGATGATTTATTTAGACTTCAAATCTATGTTAATCATTTCTGAAATGATTTTTTAAAAATAATTCTGACTTATTTACTGTTGTTTATTTTTGTTTACTTGCAATTAACATATGAATGGAAGCTATGTTCGCTGTGTTGTTTGGTTTGATCCATTTAATACATGGGGCGAGGTAATTGCTTTATTGTAAATACTGAACCAGGAAAGAACACAAAGCGCTATATATACGATTGGCGAGACAGTGTCGGGCCATGCAATTATGATCGACACGCTTGTGGAATATTTGTATTCATTTACGCGTCATTTAAAAGAGGATCTGGGAGGCCGAATTATAGGTAAGGCGACCGTTTTTTGTGATCGACATGATCGGTTGATTTACTTCTGTAACTTGGATGTGGTTGTCTACCAGGACCCTTTAGTTTAGGTGCATAGGGCTTACTAACGTGGATAGATTCGGTAAATTTTCAGCGCTTATTTTGGCGCGGAAATATACCAATTTATCAGTGCGAGAAAAATGCGGAATTACCAAAAATCGCGTGTGAAAAGCTGGTTTTCTAAACGCCGATCCCCCGGACCCTTAGGAATCAATTTGGAGGTGAAGAATTCCATTTATGTTGGAAGATACTAATAGCAGTAGCGTCGCTTATTTCCCGCTGAGAATCGCGGTAATTTTCGGGCATGTTCTTCTCTGGCTCGGGCAAGCAGTTTTCTATATGAGGTTGCCCGATCGGGCAAGCTAGAAAAATATAATTGTCGCGGCCTGGCTTCCTGGTTTTTTTTTAGATGGCTTCATGTTTTTTGAGATGGCTTTCCAAATGACCTGTAGTCAGTCATTTGGGAAGCCATCTCCAAAACTACTAACCTAAAATTATTAGGCTTGTTTGGACTCATTTGAATGCATTTTTCATGCCGATTCCAAATTTAAAAAAAAGAAAGAAATATTTTGATCTCTGAGTGACTGTATACTTTGTCTCACCTCAAGTTGAAGGTGACGTCATTATGCGTCTTTGCACTCCCACTAGCGTCTCGATCGTGCCACCTTTATTTGCGTGCGTTCATGCTATGATTCCAAGGATAGCGCACGCGATTCATGGCTGGGCAAAATAAAAATATAGTGCTTATATTTCTCTGTGCAAACCAAACCACCTTTCTTATAGTATCTCTGATTTACTCATTACATCATGATGATATTACCATCCAAGTATAGTGCTTAGATGCCAATAGATAGGCAAGTTAGTACCCAGGGATTTAAAGGTCCATATTATGACTTAGATCTCCAGATATTATTGAGGGAATAAATACAGCACCATTTGTCTCTGTATTTATCCATTGCAGTAGTTGACTCCTCACTAGCAGCAATCGGTCCCTATTATGTTTACACGTTTGTGTGTGTGTGATGCATGATTCTATTAACAATGTTTGTTTAGAATATATGTTATAAGATCTCGCACACACGTCTTTGTTCTTGTTGTTTGTATTGTATACCCCGACTGTCCTTCATTAGCCTCAGTTACACTGCCGTTTCACAGCAGGGGCTGGTGGCCCAGTGGTCAGGGCGTCCGTCTAGAGATCGGAAGGTCGCGGGTTTGATTTCCGTGTCGGCACATCCTTGCAACATTTCATGTTGGGTTGTATCAGCTCAGAATTTGTTTAAATGCTGTAAAATGTCTAAATTTAACACATTGGGTTGGTAAACTGTTTCTTCTTTTCTAATTAATGTGCTCAGTTTCCTTGTGTATCGAGCAATCGATCCCCATTGTGTTTACATGTTCGTGTGTGTGATGCATGATTCTATTACCTACGTTTCTATAACCATGATGAAGTATGGTAGAATTATAAATATTTGGGTAATGAATTTTTGCCATGTGCGATTTTACTAATATGTCAGAGAATATTTTGTATATATATTTAGAAGAAGATGGCCTATATGCATAATTCTATAGCAGAATCTATGACGATGCGAAACTCAATTCAATGTACGCGAGGATCAAGTAAATGATACAACCCGAGAGAATTATTTGACAAATATTATATAGGAACTCGGAGGAACTGGCGAGCATTGAATTAAATAAAGACAAAAAATACACGGTCTCAAACCTGGTCCTCTCGCTAACTGGGCGTGAGATTTACCACTGGACCACAGAGGACTGTGTGTCCGTGTATGGCAGCTATTGCACTTACTTCTTGTACTCACATGAAGAATATTTTGTACATAGAGTTAAACATTTCATGATGTTAACATCTTTTATTTTTTGATATTTGTCAGTGAGGTAGTGTCTGAAGCCCTGCAGCATTATCATCACCTTATGGACAGTGCCATGAAAGACATAGACAAATTCTGTGAGGAGCAGGCGTGGCTAACCCAGATTCACAGATTCACTCAGACTTGGGATCCGAGGTCTGTCACAGATTGGAAAAGAGCCCAGGCATATACCATAGAGGTATGTACTGGAGTACAATTTACTTAAATTAAGTAAAGCTTAGTTTCCTAACAAGCTATAATGGGTAATTTACAATGCAACACACAGCAGCACACCTAAATGTTCTCAAATTTACTGAGCAACACATGCTGACGATGATAGTCTGTAATCACTAAACATAACTTCATACCATATGCCTCACAGTAATTTACACTTAAGTTCCAACACCAAGCAAGTTCATGTGAGATAATTTACCGAATTTGATTTGATTTATTCAGACAAAGTCCTGGATAACCCAAGAAAGCCTCTACAGGAAGCTATTCTTTTACCAGGATGGATATGCATGTACAGATATCACTCTCTATACATGGGACCGACCGCTTAACGTCCCCTCTGATGGACAGGGTATTATCACGGCAGGCGCGTAGCCAGCCCGGTGGTTCTGAAGGGGCAATTTCCCGGTAGATGCAACAAATGTCCCGATCACAAGCAAAAATTTCCCGGTCGCAAGGGTAAAAGATTTCCTTAAGGGGCTGATTTAACATGAATATCCATGTTTATTTCCCGATTTCTCCTCCAGATTTTTTTCAGAGGGGGCACTCTGCCCCCCCCTTTACCCCCACCTGGCTATGCCCCCACCTGGCTATGCCACTGTATCACAGTTCAACTCCAACTGAACCACCATGAGAGCAAATTCTAATTTTAATCAATAGATCATATACAGATTAAATCCAGAATTAAGCACCGATTAATTCTCATTAAGTGGTCCCACTGGGAATCGAACTGGGGACCACCAGCACCAAAGGCTAATCCCTAACCAGTGGGCCACGCTCTCACTTACCGAATACTTAGAGTGACACAAGTTGGGTTTAAATCCATGATTTACTGAGTAGCACATAGTAGCAAAAAGTTGGCACTGCACAGTGCTCTGTGCTGCTTCTACATCCTGCATGCTTACGTGTGCCAGTTGTAGTAGTAGTAAATTCAAAGTTTTAAATCCGGCTTTGTCCCCGTTAACGAGGGTGGCCGGATTCACCTCAACTCGCAGTAACAGTCCTTACTCACTCCTTTCACTTCACCCTATTCAATGCATCCTCCATCCCCAATCCAATCCTCCTACTCTCCTCCTCCACTTGCTTCTTCCAAGTCTTCTTTGGATGTCCTCTCCTTCCTCAAACTTCCCACCTCAAACTCAAAAGCCCTTCTTTAAACATGCCCATCATCCTTCCCCAGCACGTGCCCATACCAACGTACACTATTCGCCTTCGTCAAACGCTCCAACGCTTCTTCCAACCCTAACATCTCCATCAAGTTCACAGTCTTCATCCTATCCATCAACTTCACACCACACATCGCTCTCATCATTGCTCTCTCTGTCCTCCTCAGAATCCCCATCTCATTTTCGCTCAGACACCATGTCTCACTCCCATACAGCATCACTGATCTCACACAGCTCTTATATATTGTACCTTTCAACTTTAAAGTTGTGTAGTGGCAGAAAATAATTTATTGATTATACTCTTTGTCTGAAACCTTGTAGACTAAACTAGGAGAGATACGCAACTGGATGGAGCGGGTTAGGAATGTCGACAGAGGGTTCACCACCAGAAATGGGCTGTTTCATGTGGACTGCGGCGCCATACAGGAAGACATAGTACCTGCCCTGATGTCGGCCTTCAAAGACCTGCTTAACTTCACTGCTGGGGAGGCCAGGAAAGTTCTCCATGGCTTTCATCAATGAGGTCAAAGCTGTTGTTGATGTGAGTAATCGTATTCATTAGGATTCTTGTATCATCATGTGAGTGCAAGAAGTAAGTACAATAGCTGCCATTTGTCAGAAATTCCCATCAAACATACTATTATGCCCAAGTCTTTGGTCAGTGGCTTGCGCCTGAAGAACCATTTCAAGAGTCGCTGACTCAAGGAAAGATCAATTGAGTTATCCTAATACCTGGCAGCACACAGATGTATCACATGGCAGCCATTGCACATAAGATCTTGTTGCAATCACATGACAGTATAACATGGAGGTGCTTTTATGTTACGGGAAATAGTTCTTACGACTATCAGAGATTAAACACTATCTGCAGTAGCCATTAATGCAAGTAATCTATATTACTGTGATGTCAAATTTCAGAGATGCGTCAGGTACAGTTGTTCATTCTTGATGAATAGCTGCACATCATGGTTGAATCCCTTTTCAACAACTCACCGTATCTTCTTGTACAGTAGCGTACCATTGTTGATTCGTTATCAACCCACAGTTGATATGCAAATTAGCGTGTTACACCTGGCGCAGTGTTCACGGAAGTGCATTTACGCGGTACCCTTAAGTCGACGCACTGTTCGTCACGTTTGGAACTCTGAGTAAGCGCTAGGACACCAAGTGCAAACTGCAAAGCAACAAACTTGCCAAAACTATCGCTTTGCTTTTAGATTTTGCTAAAATATTTTAACAAGGCAAGATTTCCGTGAACTGGAAACATTTTAGAACTATAGTGAGAATAATTATGTTCCTCTATACACAATATTAATAAGTTTTCAAGAAGATTTTCGTTGTTGAAAGGGATTTAAACATGTCACAGAGTGGTTCATCACGAATCAACAACTCTGCATCCAATGCGTCCGCATATTTTTATTCCGCTCGGGCGGCCGGGATAAAAATACGCGGACGCATGGATGCATTGTTGTTGATTTATGATGAACCAATCTGTAACATGTTTGAATCCCTAAATTAACAATAGCATGATGAACAATAATAATAGGCAAAAGAAGACACTTTCCCATTTCATATCAATAGATTATTAACTATAAATAGTTTTTTTCCAAAAACTTTACAAAATAAGGAAAATATTTTAAAAAAATCAGCAATCCTGTATGTACGCAGCAATTTCAAATAAATGCATCACACACACAAATGTGTGACAAACAGCTGCATCCTATAATATGTGTTGTGTGCATCAAGCTCCCCGAAAATAGTGTGCAACGCATACAGATGCAGCAACCGGAGGTTCAAGTATAACTAGTATGCTTGTTTACTTGGTAAGTTGGCAATGATAATTAAGCTAGGAGTTTCGCCTGACTTAATTGTTTTCTTGCTGTTTCTTTCTTTCTGTCTTACAATCTTAACTCTTCCTTAACGCTTTGACCTCTGATAACCAAACTCGCTCGGAGTAATGACCTGGGCATTAGCTATATATGGTGTGCTTTGTTTGGGGTCAGAGGTCACGTAGGGGTCACAGTGGTCAAAACAGTAAAATTTTCAAAACCTTTCTTATGCTACAAATTGCATGCAATAACCTTTACCTTGTGTTGTATGAATGACCTCTGTCCAGTGTGTGTGGGAGTTTGCTCTGTTTAGTGTCAAAGGTCATCCTGGGCTCATAGCAGTCCAAGACTTAACTGTGTAAAAAATTGAAACAGGGTCAAATGGCAAGTCTCAACAGTGCATCATGTAGACCTCAATGAAAGATGAAAAATGTCTATGGCGATCTTTTTATATGATCCACTGTTTAGGGGTCACAGGTCAATAACTTCTGTGTTCTTGCACAATCAGCTCCAGCAACTTTTTGTTTTCAAAATTGCCATTCCTTCATATTACATATCATGAAAGAAATTTGTGATTATTCAGAATCCAATCTTTTAGACTTGAACATTTGTTCAAGGTATACACTCTATGTCTCATGGTTCATTGGTGTGTGTTATTTTACACAGGGCATGAAAGAGAAGGACACTAGCATGCGAGCCTTTGCACACTATGCCCAGCAGTATAGCACCTACAAGAACAAGATGCCAGAACTACAGAAGGAAGTGGAATATATCAAATCTCTCTTTGAGGTTAGTACTCATTGCAAGGAGGATATTGAAGCATTTCACACTCACCAGAAATTTGATCAATGTATGACGGTTTCTTATCTAGTTACGCCTGTGCAATTACACCGCAGGTATATGATGTAAAAAGTTTTGAAATGGAAATATTAAACAAGATTCCTTTCTTTTGTTTGAAGCACTCCTTTCAGAGGTGTTTCCAACAGTGGTAGTTCACCTGAGTAAACAGCCTGGGTGCAGAGGCAGTGTGAGCACCCCAGGGTTTGCCAAATTTATACAAATTCAGCCTATTTTTACTTATCAGAGGTCCCCCGCACCCGACTGCACCCTGAGGTCCAGGCCTGGTATGCCCCTGTAGTTGGCAAGTTTGTTGTTGCTGAGATACAAAGCCATCCTGTAATTTATCCACGTGTGGTCCAGTGGATACACTGCCCAACCCAATCACCAAGGGTTGTGAATTTGAGCTCTGCTGCAGCCAATGTGTTGTGTCTTTGAGTAGGTGCTTTACTTCAATTACTCCTCTCTACCCAGGTGTAGGAACAGGTACCAGCATTATTAAATGCTGGTAGGGTAACAGACTCGCTGTAGAGGAGGTGTAGTGCATGGGCGTATCCAAGGAGAGGGGGGTGCGGAGGGAGTAGGCTCGCCTTGGGAGTCTAAAAAATAAGAATTTGTAGCTGTCATATAGGCTTCAAATCGCACCAGAATGGGTTAAAATAATGTCAAATTTGCCTCTTAACATTTTTTTCTGGACCCCAAGCCAGTCCCTATCGCATGGGCTGGGATCACACACCCCAGAGGTGCGGGATCCTGGATACACCCATGTAGGGATCACCCTACAGCAACACTATATTTTGTTTTAGAATTGTTGAGGAGCACTATAGGTACTGATTACGTCCATCTCTTTACCATACGCAGGTCATTCGGTTGAGCTACCGTTCCCTTAATACCGAAGAAGAGAAGTGTGAGGAGAAGGTTTGGCAGAGTTGGGAAGCCTTCCTGTTACAGCTACAGGATGCTGCAGAGTTTGTCAACACACAGACTCCCATACAACTGGGCAATCTGCAGGACACATTTCAAGTATGGGTACAAAAATTTATGTGGGAGTATTATGATAACTCTTGTTTTATTTTTAAATTGAAATATGTTGTTCATGTTTTTTTTAAAGCGGGATGTCCCAATTTAATTGTATAAAGTTTTCATCTTAATGAATGAGCTTGACCCCAATACCCACCTGGAAAATTTCACACTGATATTTCAATCTGTTTTGATACAAGAGTTAAGAAACGTGATAGAGTACTGTGTAAAATTAGTATTGGTCGACCAAAATGAGGCACTTTTTCGCTCATAACATCCCATGTAACTAGTATAGCGTAGGAACAAAAACATCAAAATAGTAAAAAATCAAGAATTTGAGGAATTTGTCATACCGTCTCCTGCAATTAAACATGCAGCGATGATGTTTCAAAATGTACACTAAACAGCTGATTGTGACTTACACCAGTACAGAATAAACAAAGATCAATAATGTTTGTATTTGAGGTCAAACTGTACAGGTCATAATGCACAATATTACGCTTATAAATGCGGGGATATTCACACGGAAAGGCTTTCTTGATCTCAAGTTGGAATTTTGATACACACGTATAGAAATTACAGAATTTGATAAAACATACTGTCTTGTCTTTAATACATGGATTTCAAGCCAACCACTTGCAGGTTATTTTAGCACATTCATGCCAGTATCAAAAATACCATAATACGAATTTTGATGATTTTGTTTATGTTTCAGATCAGCAAATCGCTGCTTGTCCCTTTAAATGTTTAATAATGTCATGACTTAGATCATATTCAATTGAATTTTAATTTTCAAGTCATGTTTCATCTCAGAGGGGATGTATTTGACAAGAAGTTACTCAATTAGGTACTGTATAAGTGGAAATTTTCGCGAGGTTTTTATTTTCGCGAATTTTGCGAGCGAACATAAAAACGCGAAAATAAAAACTCGCGAAAATAACTTTTTCCAATAGATTTGTATTGCATTGATGTCAATACTGTGAAATTAAATTCTCACGCATTTGGCAAAACTGTTAAAATCGCGAAAATATCTGTACGTGAAAATTTCCACTTATACAGTATTCCATTGGGAAAAAATTGAATTTACCTAAATCTCTCCACAGGGGTAATGCAGATTGCAAATTTAACAACCAAACATTACTCTCACTGCACTCATTTTGATGTGATATTGTTCAAAATAACTTGCGAAAAGTGGTTTGTTGTCAGTGATCATTGAAATATTTAAACACATCCAATTCACCTAGACTGGCCCCATAAATCGCTATATACAATTGTACTACATGACTTTGTCATGGTTGATTGAGTTTTGTCAAGACTAAAAAAAATACAGTACAATTACAGAGCGATTTATTCTGTTTATAGGACCAGTGTATTGTTGAATTGGGTGCACCAACAAGAAAAACAAAAGTTGAAGTCTGATTTAAACCAGACTTTGGGTTAAGGTGCAATAGGGGTTTCTTTATATGTGGATGATGTCAAAGGTCATGGACCAAGGTAAAAGGTCATCTTAGGTCATGTTCCAGATTGCCATCTTGCCAGGGGGATAATGCATGTTTACTTGCAGTATTTTTAAAATTTTCTTAACAGAAATTGAAGAAGGATGCTGAGAGGATATCTACTGCAGCCAGTAGCGGACCATTTCTTGATCCCAAGGAGAACCCGACCACACTGCTAGCCACTATCAAAGAGGTAATAAGAATGTGTTTAAAGACTCTGATTCACTCAAAAAGTCAAAATATTTGAAATCTGCAGGAATAGCTTAAAAGTGAAGATATGTTTGTATAAATCCCATAAGTTATTTTTTGCACTTAAAAATTGACAGAAAAGGAAGAAAACCACAGTGTTCAAAGATACAAATCGCTATTCACTAGTGTTTTATAGAAAGTGGTCCATAGCAATAATAACTTAAATAGCAGTTGTCTGTCCTTATTAGTTTGGCGTTCCTGTCTTAACACTTGTAGGGTAATGTTTAGAGTGCTATACTTGTACAGAGCTGCAAATATCTGATTTTTTGATTTTGTTTCGATCTGATATCGCAATCAAATCAACTGATAGTGCCTTTACCCACACGTAGTGTGCACAGTATTACTAACTAACAGAGTATAGAACCAGTTTGGCTATTCCTGGTTGCCATTGCTAAGGATTGTATCCATGACTTTTCCAGTGCACAATATGCAGTAGAGAGAGAGGAGAGCGTGGTTTATTGGGGTTAGGGTGCTTGCCTTCGCACAAATTTCCCGGGTTTGAATCCCGGTGGGGGAACACTTGCTGGGATTTCAGCGGTACTCGATTCTGGAATTGATCTTTATACCAACTATTGATTACCATATACTGCTCTCATCCATGGGTTTTACACTTGGATTGGGCAATTTTTTTTTTTTAAATACTTCTAATGAATGTTTAATTTGAATTAGGTTAATTCTTATTGATTTGAATAATGTCTGGATATAATTTTTAGGTATGCAACTTGCTTCAGTTTTGATTGAGTCATAATGGTAACGCGCCCTGCGTGGCTTTGCCATTATTCATCATCAAAGTGAGTGTGCTGCATTGATTTTTTCGCCACTGCCCTGAACTAAAAATATCCCAGGTGACATTAACGATAATCAGTTTGATGTGTGACAACATTCTGTTCAGCACATAGTAACAATGCTGTATTACACATAAAAGTTAAAGGCTGAACTCGGAGATTTTGAAATATGATTTTTTTTTTGTGTGTGTGTGTAGTAATTAAAAATACAACGCTAGAAATGCTTCCTTTCCAAAGTTAGAGATTAATCGGATATTTTGTTTTCTTCCATAATCATTTATGTAAAGTATAACCGTGCCATAGGATACGGTGTATAACAAATTTTGTAAGAAAGTTGTGATTTGGTATATGAAGGCTTCGATTTGAGCTTTAGTTATTTCACACCGTGAAACCCGCAGGCCAAGCGTGGGAGTATGGCAAACCCCCTAGCTGAAACATAACCAGGGAGGGGTTCCTCCATAAGAGTGATAACGCCCTGGAAAAAAAAAATCACACAGTGGATTAGTATATGGACAATCATTAAGTAATATGCCCAAAAAATGTGTATTGTTTGAAAATTGAAGGCACCCTCCTTGGGAATCTCTAAGGTCCGTCTTTAGAGAGAAGCATGTCTAGGAGACCTCTTTGTTGGCACTATAGATGAGTTGGTGAACCACTAGAGTTTATTTTTTTTCCTCTGTTTCTCTACTTTGCATCATCCCACAGTATTTGAGCATTCCTACAATGTGGGCAGTACAATGCAGAGTTGCAGCCTCACAAAGAGAAGATCACAGGTGAACCATACAAACACCTCAAGACTGGCTATATTTGCAGAAGATGAAGGTCAGGGCTGAGCTGTGGAAATATGTGGAATTTCCCACATGCCATCAAGGATGGAAACATAGGCTCTTCAAGAGGTATGCTTTGTACAGTTGATGCTTTTGTTACAGATTTGCTTTGTGTTATATAATCTATTTTAATTTTTTTTTGTCTTAGTTATGGCTTATTTTTACTATTTATTGTGGAAATTTTTTAAAGTATAAGTGATCTTGTAGAATTTCTTTGAGAGGATCATAACTGTATTTTGATGTTTAATGTTTTGTTAATTTGACAATCGTTTAAACACAGCTTGTGAACAATAGTATAAAATTCACTTGACAAGGTAAAATGCATTTTGTGTCGTCTGTCAAGAATTGCAGAAGGCACATAGGGATTACTCTGGTCGTCATGTTCTGTGCGTGCGTGTACTGTGTGTCTGTGTATCCATGTGTGTCTGGTTGTTCAAATGTTAACCCTTAATATATTGCATTCTTTATGAGTTTCGTAAGGGCTACGTTGATGTAACTTGTGAAAGGAGGGATGGAGTGGGGGGTGACATGTTTGACCTCATGTGACCTTGGTGACCTCATTAAAACCTTTGACCGGTCAAAATGTAACCCTTAATATATTGATGCCGCGTGACTTCCGTAAGGGTACTATGATGTAACTTGGTGGAAAGGAGGGGCGTGGGTGGGGTACATGTTGGTGACCTCGTGTGACCTTCGTGACCTCATGTGACCTCTGGCCATTCACAAACCGCGACGGCAGATGCGACAGTCGCGGTCTGGGGACCGCGCTGTATTTTTTATTATTATCCTCTGCCATTACGAATGATAGTGTTTGTGTGTGTCCTTGTCATGTAGCTTCTAAGAGTTCCCCCTGGAGTTTTTATAGAAGACTACCTTTTGACCATAATTTCAAGTTCATAAGGTCAATTTTTTCTTTCCTATTGAACTTGCATGATACTCAGGTTTTGCAATGTTATCCCAGATCAGGAACTGGTGATAGATTCTTTTTCTTTATAGATCTTGATTGAGTTTGCAGCAGAATGACCTCTGACAAATTTCTAGGTCAATATTTTCAAAGTTTTCTCACTTGGCACTTTGTAGAAGGGTGGGGGATTTTGTCATCGCAAAATCTCTCGTGGCCATGTTGTCATCTGTGTCTGTCCTTTTAGTCTCCGCATGTGCCGTCAGAACCCTCACCATGCAATTACACTTGCACCACAGACCTTAGTATTTACCTCTACTTGTGTGTGAAAGAAAGGTTGTAGGCCAAAGCGTCACAAGGTCATACTTTGCGTATATCAGACTTTTCTGCTCTAATTCCCTTGAAAACCTGTGCAAACTCGTCTTACCAAGTTTTCCGCCTCTCATTCCCCGAATATTGTGACAAGTCTCTTTTAACTGCCGTGCATGTTGAAGTCCAACTTACAGTATTCATATGTACCTGCATGCAATATCTCAAGAACTGCAGTGTTTAGATCATGGAAATCTGTGAGTGATATAAAATTCCCCTGCTAGTCCAACAAAAAAACTACAAAATAGAGACATTGCACCTAGCTGGAGGTATTAAAGGACACTATCAAATGATTTACCCGAAAGAGTCAAAAATATTTTAAATGCAGGAATAGCTTAAAAGTGAAGAATAAGTCTGTAGAATTCTCAAGAGGTTTATTTTTTTCCAAGCGAATAATTGTAGAAACAAGGAAGAAAACAGCAGTGACAAAGATACGAATCTCATTGAAGTACGTGTTGTAGTAAGTGTACGTTTGGACAGTAATGACTAAAATACCCGATTTGTCCCTATTAGGTTGCTTTTGGTCCTATAAACTTGTGAGGTATGTTAGGATACTTGTTACAAACTGCAAAAATTGATTTTTGATTTTTTTTTTAATTTGCTGGGAGCAAATCACTGATAGTGCCTTTAAGGTGTGGACCCTTACATTTATTATATGAATTAACTTCAAAGAGTTTTCTTTACAAATGAATGCATTCTGCGAAATTTGCAGTCAAAAATATTTTTTTAAAAATATTTGAAATGTTCAGATGAACGTAGCCAAAGCATTGGACAAAGTAACTGAGTGGCAGCAGGCAGCAGGGCAAATCAAGAAGCATCTTCCCCAGGGAGACCAGGTGTTGGCTACTGGTATCGCATGCTGTCAGATTTCAAGCAGACTGCCGCTCCTACTGAAGCTGTCCAGTGATGCCACTTGTGAAGAGTAAGGAAGAGAGATCAGTGCCTATGATTACTATAAACAGAGATGCCACGTTTCCGGTTTTCCCGGAAATCCAGGTTTTAACACCGCCACAAAAACGTCCGCGTTTTCCGTTTTTTGTCTTGTTTAGTAAAGTTTCTCAAAAAAACCCGCGTTTTCCGGTCGTTCTGGTGAGCCAAAAATAAATGAAGTGTGATTTAAACAAGCGAGCCATTTGTTGCTATATCGCTCCCCTTCGGCAACTATAAATTTACACGTATCAGTTGGTTCCGATCGATGCGCCATACCGTACCAATGGAGAACAACAAAAGAGCGTGGGAAGCCCAACCCGTCCGGCCCCCTCCAGTATTCGCTAAACCCACCCTCATCTATTACTCCCCCCACTTTTCGGTACTGTAAGCGATCATCCTACAAGCTCTGTGTAAGGAGTTGATCAGCGAGTGCGCGATGTCTGGTTGTACATGGTTGTGCCGACATACTTTCGGTAGGCAAAAATGGAAAGTTATTGAACGGACTGATGATTTATAAGTGATAGAATGAAAGATAAGATAAATGGAACTGGTCAGGGTTGGAAACGTGGAAATTGAAAGGATGACAACGACGATTTTTTATCAGAGTCATGAGGAAAATGAACCAAGCTGGACGGCGTAATTAAAAATGACCGTCACCATGGTGGAGAAACGCGCGAATTATGGGATCGTCGGGGAAGAAAGCGACAAGGATCAAATGGTCACGCAAAAAAGATGTACATATTTTTTGCATTTTTTAGAAACAGGGAGGGCATGAAAAATGCAAAAGAGTACCAGCTCTTTTCAAGCCGGCTGCTGTGAGGCTTAACAGTTAAACCATCAGCGGGCAAGCTAGGTAGGCATGTAAGTCAGCCCATTCAATCATGCATGTTGATTCAGCTTGATTTCATGACATAGAGTGAACGTAAGCTAATGATCTGAAACATGAAATTGTCAACAGATAAGCATATTTTCAATGAAAATTACCATCTGTTGGAAATATCATGTATGTTTTCAAGAAATGTGTACTCCAGATTGACTACTAGGTAACATTTAAAAAATGCTAAAATCCAGGAGCACGGGGGCGCTGCCCCCTGGGCCCCCGCAGGGGCTCTGCCCATGGACACGCCGGGGGCCTAAGGCGGGCCCCTGGACCCCCCAGGCCAATTTTCAGGGTTTTTTACAATGAGGTGCTGGCATCTCTGTAATAACCGGTGATTGATTGGAGACTTGTACATTATTGTCCACGCCGAACGAGTTCGGAACGTGGACTATTAAAATGAGCAGCGTCCATTCGTTCGGTCGTCCGTTAGTCCGTCCGTCCGTCCGTTCGTCCGTGATTTAAAAATGTTAACCCACGTTGTCGATGATTTATCGGGAGGTCCGTAAGGGCGACAATGAGGTAACTGGTGGAAAGAAGCGGGTGGGAGAGTTCTTGACCTGATTAGATTTGAGCGTAAAATATTGCTAAATTCAAGTAGCTATGTACATACTTTATGAAAATGTTCTTGCAAGGCCTGTTACAAGTGGTTCGTGGAGTCCGTAGGCATATAATGATGAATTGGTGGAAGGAAGGCGGGTTGATGAGTTTTCAACCTGATTACAGTTGGGGCGTATTTCGGGCAAATGAGATGCAAAGGAGCACTTAATATGCAAAAATCAGCGTAATTGATATATTTTTGACACTGTACATTGGAACTCAAATTCCTGCGCTGCATGAAAGTGTATCATGGGGGCACATCTTTATTGCCAATTTGGAACGTATGTGATATATGAGGCCAGCGGCTTAGTATGCAAATGAGCTAATTAAATATTGGAATTGCTGTATCTCTGAAACGTACGTCGGATAGGCAAAATTTCCTTCACTACATGAGACTACTATTGCATAGGAGAGTGGGGTGGGGTGTTGCGGGAGGGGTTGGGTATTGCTAGAGTGTGGGGAGGGGGTAGGGTGTTGGGAGTTGTGGGGTGTTGGTGAGTTGTTGGGGTTAGGGAGGGGGGGATGTTGCAGGGTTGTGAGGGTGGATATTTGCCTCAGCAAGAATTTAGAAAAACAGCAAAGAAGGCATTTCACAGTAAAGATTTATGATGGTGTATTTTTATCCCCACCAGTCACGCCATTGGAAGGCTCTCTTTGTTCGTCTTGGTCAAGTCTACCATCCAGGCAAGAAGATGAACTGTCGCCGAGCTGATATCCTTCAACCTACCTGAACACAGCCTGCAGATAAACAGAATTTGTGCTGGTGGTCATCGGCGGAGTTCGCCCTGGAGCAGTCCTTGATTAAGACTACGCAAACTGTGGGAGGAGAAGGAGCTCAAACTGGCCAAACACATACCAAATGTGAAGCAAAAGAAAGGTTGGGAAATAAGTTTTGTTATGGTTGTAAGCAGCTAAATTATACACTGTAGATAGCTTATTTATACTGTATACTAGAGTGGGCCTGACGTTTAGATCCTAGCAGGATCTTCATCAAAGCAAACCATTTGATGAAGATCCTGCTAGGTCGAAACGTCAGGCCAAAAAACACTCTAAATACAGTGTACCTACTCAGGATTTTTGTGGAGAAGCAAGTTGGTAACAGCATTTAACTTATTTGTGATACTTATTTTTTATGTTTTGACCACGGAACTAGAAATACAAACATTATTCTACTTTTTTTTTTTTTTGTTTTTTTTTTCCCCCCTTACATCTTTTTTGAGGGATAGATAACAAACCAAAAAGAGGACGGATCATATAGAAACCAAGGACCTTAGAATAGGTTTGCTTGGACTTATTGAATGCATTTTTCATGGCGATTTGGTTGTGGTCATGAAAATGGATAATTCTAATTTCAATTATATTTAAAAAAAAAAAAAAAAAAAAAAAAAAGGAAAATTTTTTTTTTTACAATTTAAATGTTCGGACATAGAGTTTTGAAAATATTGGTGAATTTTATTCTACAGAGGTCGAATACCTGAGGAAGCAGAAGCTGGAAGCAAAAGGTCACCTACGAGAGAACTGCATATAATTGACAAAAACACGGCAGACCATGCCTGAAATTAAATTTTTGTTCATTACGGCTCGGAGCCGATGAACGGCAGTATCTTAATAGAGGTTAAACAAATCCCAGAGGTATCATAGAGGAATTCTGTTGTGTAAGGGACCAATCAAATACACATTTCATCCAATCATTTTCTAATACTGAAAAATTTTCCCAGTGAGGGTTTTGAAAATAATCCACTCAACGAAAATCAAGACATCCAGATATGTAGAATATGGTTTTCAGGATATTGTGGGGTCAGGCTTTATTGCTGCAACCAATTTTAAATTTAAGTATGTCATCTTTACATAAAATAGTATTGCAGAAGTATATAACATCATTATAGTCAGGGACAGAATAAGGCGACCAATTGAGCATCTGACGTAATTTGAAGGGGAGCACAATGTCGGCATGAAGTAATCTGTGAACATTTAAAGTTATCAAAGAGAAGAAAGTTTAATGACTGAATTATTATGTCCATGAGTCGAAAACCCATACTTCAAATTAGGGCATATTTTGACATTTGAAATTTGTATTGGTCGAACTACCCCCGTCACCATACTACAATTCAAACCAATCACCGGGGGAGCCACGCTGATTGACAACCTCGCCTCAGCGCCAATTGGTCGCTTATTCTGTTACCGAATATTAGGTATGTTAACCTATAGATGTTAAACCTATGGATGTTTTAACAAATCTAGACCCAATTGAGTCTTGCAACATTCATATTGCCATCTCCAAATCTATGTAAAACACACCTTTTTGACTCAGAGTTCTAGAAGTGGATCATTCCATAGCATTGTTTTTAGATATTTTTTTTCAAAATTTTACAAAGTGGTAACTGACACTAGGATCAAAGTGTTTGAATTAATGTTTTTATTCACCCAAAATTCAAGATCTTCGAATGGGATTAATTTTTACACCACGAAAAAACCTTTTTTGGAGGGGGGTTGGTTGTGTGGATTGGTTTAAAAAAAGTAATAATTTGTATGTTCACAAAAAACTATCTTGATATGTGTGATGATCAATTTTTTCACAAATATTATTCTACTTCTAAAATGTTTTCATACAGCATATCTGAAGTTAACTTAAAATTTACTTTCATTAATAATTATTAAAGTTTTAATTAAGTTCTATATTTTTTTGGGGTGCTTCAAAAATGAAAAAGACTGAAAAACAAAAAAATTATTGCCAAGCGATTATCACTTGTACGTGATTCAAATTAAACACGGAGGCTGTAATTTGAGGTTGAACGCAGGGACCCTCATCCAGAAATGCTTCTGGGGTAAGTAAA
The DNA here is from genome assembly GCA_023653785.1 of Ophioderma brevispina. Lineage (NCBI taxonomy): Eukaryota > Metazoa > Echinodermata > Ophiuroidea > Amphilepidida > Ophiodermatidae > Ophioderma > Ophioderma brevispina. The sequence continues at coordinate 10,812 of JAMKCH010009694.1, read as the reverse complement.
CATCTTTTGAGAATACTGCTGCACTTCACATTCATTAGCATAACCTGGTAGCTTACCAAGCATGCTATTGTCCCCCGTCACCTAGCCTATCTAGGGAACAGATCTACTGTCCCATTCATCATTCAAGTTAGCATAACCTGGTAGCTTACCAAAGGCATGCTAGTATCCCCTCACCTAGCAGATCTGAGGACAGATCTACTGTCCATTCACATTCAAGGTGAGCACACTCTTATTTTGTACATTTATTGCATCCTATAGGATAACCTGGTAAGCTTACAAAGTATGCTAGTGTCCCCTCACCTAGCAGATCTTAGGACTGATCTACGGTACCATTAATCATTCAAGTTAGCAAAGCTCTTATTTTGTACATTTCTTATCCTATAGGATAACCTGGTAAGCTTACAAAGTATGCTAGTGTCCCCTCACCTAGCAGATCTGAGGACAGATCTACTGTCCCAGTCATCATTCAGTTAGCACCGCTATTATTTTGTACATTTCTTGCATCCTAAAGGATAACCTGGTAAGTTTACAAAGCATGCTAGTGTCCCCTCACCTAGCAGATCTATAGGACCTGATCTACTGTCCCATTCTCATTCAAGTTAGCACACGATTATTTGTACATTTCGTGCATCCTATAGGATAACCTGGTAAGCTTACAAAGTATGCTAGTGTCCCCTCACCTCGCAGATATGAGGACGAAGCAGGAAGTTGTGGAGTTTCACCTTAAGACAGAGAGAGAATGTTGGATGTAGGTGACACATGCCAAAAATAAGGTACATACGCTACTGTAATCGCCAATAAAAAGTAGTGTGAAACAGGATATGACACAGGAGTCATAAGCGAAGCGTGAAGCAAAGCTCTCATTCACTAACGCATATACACATAATGAAAGCTATTGAAAATCTATAGTCCGGACAGGTTTACGAAATGCCCTCCTCATTGATCCCTTTTTTTCTTCGTACCCTTAACTCCTACCAGGAACCAAAGCTTAAAAAACGATGGGATACCAGACCGGCGGATTCATATTTTTAAAATTGTAATATTGTTAATTTTCATTTGTAGTCCGATATTCACAAGAATTTTATTTAATTTCCTATTCTGTTGGATAGTTTGTTTTCTCTCAAATTTATTTTTATGTACTTGCTTCCTAAACTAACCCTATTGATAATGTTGTGTTACTGATGTTTTGGAATAAGTAAACAACTACTATATTTAGTAGGGTGGTCACTATGCATGCTTTAACTGTGTACACCATACACACGTCGGCTATGCTGTGTGTGCATAGTGAAACCTTTGTTGAAAATGTATCATTTCTAACAAAGGTAAAACCATATAATCCTTCAACAAAATAATCCTGAAATTCGTAGGTATAACAATCATGTTTATTGTATCATGTGAATCAAATTTTTAAAGCTTACGATTTTTTGCTCTAGTCATAAGCGTCGAAAAAAGGCAAGTTAATTGCAGCAGTAGCGCTAGCATAACACTGGGAGGTCGTGCTGCCGAGGATTTTCCCTTCAGTGAATGCTACACTCAATCGCCTATTCAAAACAACGTAGTTTCTATGGATGGGTCTGTCAGATTTCATGACTGTAACAAAGGCCAGAATGACCTCCCGGTGACATTGATGTATATTGCGTCCTCGTACGACTAATAGTTTTGAAGTTACAATCAAAAAAAATTTGGTGGAATTTATTCTATATTTACGATCTCATAACAAACATGCAATATCGATATTGAAAAGATACATTTTAATTACAAAATGAGTACCTTCATATTTTGCACGGCAAAGAAATAATTAATTAAATAAATATCAACAACGCCTTCTATTTCAAGGCACGGGCCATACGCGCTGGGAATGGGGAAAACACTTATGAGGAAAAGCAACGTGCTCCGCGTTTCTATCTACCGCGGGAGATTTTGACGCTGTCTCTCAGATATAATTCACTACAAAGCCCAACCCTAGCCGTTGATAATCCAAGGAATTCATGAAAGGGACAAACCTCAGCTAACTATGAAATTATTTGGTATCTAAATAACAAGTAAATATGTTGACTATTTTTGATTATTTGGCCTGTCACACACAAAATGTGAAGCCCCTCATGTGCAGCGCCGGCTGTAATCCTTACCTGTAATAATGGATTCATCATTATGGAGCTATTGAAAAACTGACTGTGTACACAATGGACTATTCCATTCATTTTAAGGGGTTGCTGGGCTCAAGAACAGTCTAAAATTCGGAACATTTTAAGTGACATTATTGGGATCTTTTTAAAATATGGAATAGAATATTGTTAAATAATAATAATTTAACTGAAATGTTACACTTGATATAGGAGATGATTAAAAAACTACTTAAAAGAGAAATATTATATTTTTCTTTTTTTAAGTTTTAATACAGGCTTTAATGGGTATTTGAAATTATTTGAAAGATAAGTTGTTTGGGAAGGGGAGGGGTGATGGGGGGGACTGGGGTGTTGGAATTTACTTCAGGTCTTAGGATTTTTGTTTGTGGGGTTATGGGTGTGTGTGTTTTTTCGAGGTATAACATTTCCGTATCCACGCAGGCATGCAGGAATCTAGGAAACCTTATAAAAATCCAGGCCAAAATTAAAGTGGCCTTTTTCTATTTTCCTTTTTTTTAACTTTTCACCATTCTTTTACAACTTTTATTTGCTTTGCTTTTAACTGGGTCTTCTTTCTTTGCCCTTTTTCCCGTGCCTTTTTTTCCCTTTGCCTTTTTTATTTCCATTTCCTACATTGCTTTGCATTTTCCTTTATCTTCTCTCTTTGCCTTCACTTTTTTCCTCTCTTTTTCCCTTTGCCTTTTTCTGCCATCTTTCCATTTCCCTCCTTTTTACATTAGCCTCTTTTTCCCTTTGCTATATTTTCTCTTTTTAACATTTGCCCCTTTACCCTTGGGCACATTCCGTGCCATTTTTTTTCTTTGCCATATTTCCCTTGCTTTCCATTTGCCATGTATTCCATTGTCTTTTCTCTTTTCCCTTTTATTCTGGCCTTTTCCAGATCAATTTGGCGTTCTCTGCCTTTTCCTGTGTGCGCCTCTTTGCCCCTCTTCCCCTTTGGCGTTTCCTGTGTTATCTTCGTTCTGAAGTTGCCAGTATCATTTGCTGGTTTTTTTTATCTTTGCATTGATTTTGAGGCCTTTTCTCTCCTTTGTTTTTCCTCTGCTTTCCCTTTGCCTTTTTTTACCTGCCCTTTTTTCCTTTGCATTTTGCCCTTCTCCTTTTCCCCCTTTGCCTAATAATATTTACTTTTCCCTTAGTCTAGTCCCTTATCAATTACCATGTGGATAATTTAAAAAGAAAATAGAAAAATTATTGGACTGTGCAGTAAAATGGTTTTTATACAGGTACTTGGCATTAGGCCAATAAACCCAAATAAATATGTCAAGTCTTATTTTTCAAAATTGTAAATCCAGGAATATAGTTAAAATCATACCTTGTCGGCATACGCCTGCAAAAGTACCATGATTTTGATGATTTTCACTCATTTTAAAAGGGTATAAAGTAGAAAAATTAGGCAATTTCTTACTAAATCAATGGAAATTAAAAATTACAGTGGTTCGGAAGCCTTTTTCAAGAAATTATAATATGCTAAATTTGCCACCATGTGCCAAAATCAACTTCGCGGGCCCAAAGATGACTTTTTTGGTTGATTTCGGCCATTTTTAAGTGTCCTAAAGTAGAAATTTTCAGCATATTAGACATTTTGCTTTATTAAAAGGCATAAAATAGCATAAATCAAACACAAAATAAAAAACACCCCCCCAGTGGCTCTGAATCTTTTTTATTAAAATTATTCATCTGTCTAATATGCCCAATGTGCCAAAATTATAAATTTCAGGCCTGCCGAAAGGCATTTTGGTGATTTGGCATTTTTTAAGTGTCCTACAGTAGAAAATTTCACATATTAGACATTTTTCTTTATTTACATGAATAAAATAGCATTTTTTTTTTTATTTGTGAAAAAAAAAAAACAATCACACAAAATGAAAACACACATAATTTACAAAAATGTAAAATTTTCCACAAAATTAATCATATGCAAATATTGCAAAATGATTGAATTTCAGGGCCTGCAGAAAGTGGCATTTTTGGTAATTTCGGCATTTTGAAAGTGTTGTAATGTAAAAGTTTTAACAAACAAGACTATTCTATTGCACTTTTGCATGAAAGCTACGCTCAAATTAACGAATTTTATTATTATATTATTAAAAATGAATTCATACAACACACAAAGTCATATTCTCAAATTAATTACTCCTTAAATACGCTAAAAATCATTCATCTTCAGAAAAAAATCGTCAAAATGGGGTTGCAAAACGTTAGTTTCGTAAATCTTTAGAAGGCTGTACATTGTAACGGAATGTCCGTTTTCGATGATTCTAAAAAGTTTTTTCAAAGGTTGAACAAGAGGAACAATCTGGTTAGGCAAAATCAATCTAGGGAGTACTCAATTTTATGTGACCACCCTAATTTTAGGATGATCAAAAAATTTTCACGACGAGATGTGCCCTTTTAAAGCATAATTCTTCAGTGGGAGGGCAGCCAAAGAAAATCCCAATGGGTTTAACACGTAAAGAGATCTTGACAAAAATTCTGCATTTTTATATGTTGTCATGGCTGGTTGGATTACGGCAAACAAACATTTTTTACCAAAGCTGTCTTACTATTCGGCTAGGAATTAGAAAGAATTAATACGGACTCCTTAAAGAGACATGAGATTTCCAGGAAGAAGGGAGAAGCGCCCCCATTTTCGCGACCCGTTTTTTACACTTGGAATGCTTACCCCTGATCTAGATCCACCTGAAAGTGGAAATAAGCAGAATACGCCGTCTTTGTTAATAAGCTGCTGATTTAGTAGTTTCTGTCGTGACGAAAGTCAAATCATGGTTTCTATGGGGAACGATTATGATCGCAGGCAAGGTTCAAAAACAAGGCTTGTGGTTCGTTGCACCTGTTAGTCTAATAAACCTTCGAACTGTTCTCGGTAGGTGGTCTACAAACGATACAGTGAAATTTAGAGTAAATTCTATCCGAAAAAAATATCTTCTCCTGTCACTTTAAATTACCTGACGGTATTAAGTAACAAGTTGAGCATCCCACAAGTACAATGGACCGTCATTCAAATTCTTTTTTTTAGTGAATGCCTGCCAAGTTCAGAATTTATGCATTCAAATATGAGTGAAGTACAGATTCAAGCACTCATTTTGGTTAGGATTGAGTCTGTATCAGGGATGCAAGACTTACGAAATTTCTGGAATTCCGGAACTTGTGGTTCATAATAAAGAAAATTCCGGGAAAGGAATTTTTAGGGACTGGGGGTTTGTTGTATTTAATCACTACAAAAAGCTACCCACACTTTTGGTAGGAGAATACCCCTACCCATTAACTCTGAAGCTTTTGTTTGGATACGATTCCCACATAAAAGTTTAGTATCGCAGGAAAGCGTTCAGCCGCGGGGGCAAGGGCGGATTATTTTCAGGAACATGAATGATATGAATATGCGCACTTACAACCTGTTGTGTATATTTTATAAAAATATGGGCTGATATAAAGAAGCCTTTGACTTAAATCTGACTCGAGATTTCGAAGATATTTTTTGTGTACTAATGCCAAATAGTCAACTAGAACTCAGATAGAACCTAAAAGACAATTCTGAAAATTGAGATGAATCGGATTTTTCGTTTTTTTGATGCCCCAAGTAAACATTATGTAAAGTATTACGTCCCATAGGATACTGTGTACAACAAAAATTCAGGAATCCGGAATTTTTAACAAAGTGTGATTTTCTATAGGAAGGAATTTCGATTTTTAAGAATTACAATTTCACACAGTGATTAGTATGGATAATGTATTATGTACATGCAAAAACACGATTTTTTTGGAAGTTGATCTCTGAAAATCTCTGAGTCGGCCTTTAATACACTAATGATATGTCTTATTTGTAAATACAGTGGCAGTATTTGGGTCATGTCTTTAGTGATGGAGAATGAGAAGTGAAGGAGAAGTTTCCAGATCTTGGTGTAGATTGCAAGTGTGGACCTCACGTACCAGGTATGATGTTGCAAGAAATCATGACAATTAAATCACGGATTGAGAAAAACAGGCCTTAACTTAAAAATGTTAAACTCAGAGTTTAAAGGTCCCAGGAAATAAAAATAGAATTTATGTGGTTTGTGTCAAGGCTACAAGGAGGCCAGGAAAAGCATGTCGATATTGGCGTTGGTGATGCCATCATTTGTGGTGCCATATAGAAAATTCAAGGTGGACTGGTTGAATCTATTTAATGACACGGACTGCTAACTGATAATCAGTAGTTTCACAAAAGATGTCAATGGTAGTGTATTTTTTTCTGGCCCCGTTTATTACAATGGAAGGTCCCATAAAGATTGAGTAGGTTATCATCTCATTTCCTGGGACCTCTAAGCCGCCTGTTGGCTGTCCCTTGAGATGTGGTTAAGGTCTTTATATGACAACAAAAAGATGAATTAAGCTTTATGGTTTCAGGATTGTGGATGTGCAGATTATTTTAGGACACCAATAATCTCAAAATGGCCTAGAGTGAGTTAAGTTCTTCTGTGTGTCAAAATTGATATAAAACAGCAGAGAGTATGTAATCTATTAAATCATGTGGGAATCTGCCTTGGTGTGCTCATCTAGAGTTGTTGATGCTTTACACCAATTTAGCAATAAAAAACTATTGCCAGAATCTGTTGCATTGGGAGCATTTAATGTGAATATTAATATCTTTCTTACAAAACCATGTGAATTGGACTGGGTTTTTCAATTCTTGGACAATGGCATGAGCAGATTCTATAGTATGCAATGGTCTTCAAGGCTTATTGGAAAGACCATGCACTAAGAATTAGTTACTACAGGGTGAGTCAAAAAGATTTACACTCGTTTTGTTTGATTTTTTTTCTTTTTACAGGGCCCAGTGGAAATCCTACTGAATATATTGACTCTCACATACAAAACAGGATTATTTCCCCTACTAGATAAATTTTTGAATTTTGATTTTGTGAACCTTGCATTGAGAAGTTAGCTATCTTAAAGATAGGTACCCATTTTTCACCCCCCCTCCCCCCCCCGCTGTCCACAGAATCACTGTACTCATGTTATGAATATGGCCAAAGAAACTTTGAATGAGTACACAGTACATCATGACATCTTTTGTTTGCTTTGTACCTCTGTGTAAACCTTCAAATTCAAAGATGTCACAAGCTCTTACCATTATTCTGATAACCATAAAAACTTTTGGACAATGCCCCAAACTTTGAAGCATTATTTAAATAAATGTCGCAATTGTTTCACGATCTTTTCGTGGAAACTTTCCAATGCAAATATGTATAGGAATCCTATTCAATACAACCGGTTGACCCACGTTTTTCACCGCTCTTCGTATCTGATGGGTGGGTGGTGGCTACTTTGTGGAATTGATATTTGAACATAGCGCACATTAAATGTCTATCTGTCTTTCCCGTTGCAGCTCAATCTTTACTCTCCTTCCCTCCTTTTCTTTTCTTTATTCCTTTTCTGCTTTGGACTTTCCCACTTCCTGCTTTACCGGTAGCTGAAGCTTATTTCCTTGTCAACGCGCCCCCCCACCCCTGTTATGCACTGTCATTGACTAATAATTGTAAAGAAATATTATCAACAAAGGTCGGTACGGATTTGGTTATGTTACTTTAGAAAAAAAAACAAGGTTGATTAGCATGTCGACGTCAGTAACTCACTGGCTTTGCGGTGTGGGACGTGTATAATTGTACACCGTGGTCATAGTTTTTGCGGTTTTCCGATAATTTACCATATCTCCTTTATAGGAAAAGGTAAACTTTTGATTTTTTTACCAATGACAGTGGAATAATAAGCTATCGTTTTCATGTAACAAAATCAATTTCTAAGCTTGTTAAGTATTTTTAATATTTTTCTGAAATCGAGTGTAAATCTTTTTGACTCCCCCTGTAATGTAATGGGAGAGGGGTAACGGTACTGGTGATTGGTGGTGGCAATAATGTGGAATACAAGCTACTTTCTCTTTTTGTTAAAGGTCCATGGTCCCGATCGGCTAATGGCCTCGTCCCCAGGGAAACCCAGATTTTTACCGAAGTGGTCAAAATTTTGGTATCAGAAGCTATTTTTCTCATTTACCCTGTGAAATCTTACGGCTAAAGGATGTTTGGTATTTTGATGTTATGACGGCAATATGACATTTGGTCAACCAATTGATTTTACAGAGCCTCTATGGGGATTACAAATTACATTTTTAGCTCTCACTTCAAAATGGTTGAAATATTGGTGCGAAACTTTAGCAGATGGGGTTTTGGGTGAAGCCATTCTAAGATGAAAAATGTATAGACCTTAATCGGATCATCCCCTTCAAATTTGATTTTCATAAATAATCATCGGCTTACCCAGCCTTTACAAATGGGGGGGGCTAAGGGGGGCCAAGACTTTTTTGAGGGGGCAAATTTGGGTCCTTCTCCATAGACCTGTACCAAAGTTCAGTTTCATTTGGTGGGGCGGAAGGGGGGGCAAGGGTTTGTTTGGGGGGCTTTCGTCCCACCCCCCCCCCCCTGCCCCCCCCCCCCCCGCTCGTTACGCCACTGTAATTAATACAAATATTCTTATTTTGGTTGAGCTGTACATTAAAATACTGGCACTTAAATGCACAAAATTGGCATTGTTTTTGTGCAGCACAATGTTGACAAAGTTATTTTCTATTACCTAAATTGTTTTTCATTGTATTTTTTTTGTAAAAACCTGGACTCAGGAAAGCTGTTGCTAGTGATGCTAAAGTGCTATCCATACTAAGCAACGGAAAGACAGAAAGGAAATAACTCGCGAGAGCTGCAAGGTGATATCCTTAGAGAAACTCTGGTGCAGCTTATTAGAGATCAGGTAGTTTTATAAGATTGCTTATTTTAATCTTGATCACCTTTTTGCAATCTAATCAAATTAGCTGGACACCCGCTAGCCTCTCATGTGTGCACTGCATCGGTATGCACTTTTGATGGTGTGCCCTTTGGTGGGTGGGCATATGCTTCAAAATTTTAGCTAACTTCAAATATCAATAGGGTTTTTACCGAATTCACAAAATCCTATGACTGTGTACCATAGACAAAGTCCCTACGTATACCATTTGTTCCCATAAATATATTTCCACTGCTTGAAATTGTTTAAAAAAAAGAGATTTGCATGTGGGTCCAAAGAGTTTGGAATACCTAGCACTGTTAAAGTTAATTGAATGTGATTTGAAAGAGTGTCAGGTTTAACACTCGTCCTTTTGAATTTCTCTTTAATGCTGTTGATGGAGCAAATGTGGTGGAATGCGCATTGCTACAATGTCTCAACTTGTTAAATCTGACTTGCTTTCATGATTAAAAAAAGCGTGAGGAGTGTTTTTGATCTGCATCTCTGATGTTTTAAAGGGCTGCTTAAATGTAAATTTATTCCCCAAAAGAGTAAAGTAAAATTTCTTATGAAAACCCCAATTATGAAAAAAAAAAAATAATTTGTTAGAATCAGATCTTTCAAGGCCAATATCAGAATACTTATACTAGTGGTTAAACAATAGGTATGCTTGAATTTTCTAAAGCCTTTTATAATGTTTCCCACATGTTCCAAACAGGAGGAAATTCTCAAAGATCTTGAGTCCGAACTCAACCAGACTCGGATTGCCTTCCCACGATTCTTCTTTCTGAGCAATGAGGAAGTGATAGACGTACTATGTATGACGCGAGACAAACGTCGATGGCTACCGGCAGTTAGAAAGGTCTTTGCTGGAATTGAAGACTTGATCTTTGACCTCCCTCCAAACAAAGATGACATAAAGACGGCATTTGATATTAATTTGAATGGTGAGTTTCTGTGTTGCAATCAGCAGTAATGGAAAATGTTACCAGAGATAATATTTTTCTGTGACTTTTTCAAATGGCACACATAAATATGCTTGGCATCCCCTTTTGTCATGCAAATGCTACACCATGGATATGTTAAAATTACATTACTCTGAAAAAGTTAAGTTGAAGAGTTTTATGACTTCAATATGATAGTGTTAAGGTACATCTGGCACAAAAGTATCTTGGCATGTTTTTCGATCAGTATTGTGCCAAAGTCAGACATTTTGAAAGAAACTTGTTCCATCAACTATGTCTCATCTCACATTTTCTTCTTCAGCTGATCGACTTCAAGTGGTTGCAGTGGAAGGCTTACTTGGTGAGCAGGTGACCCTTACATCACCTTTGACCCCTAAGTTGAGCCCTATAAACTGGTTTAGTGGATTAGAGAGGAATGTAAAAACTGCTATTGGATCACTACTACAAGCCTGTCTGGAGACGAGGCTAAGACAAGGTAGGTAGATCTGACCATTTCTGGTGTCAACCGGAAATTAAGGTTATTTTATTTAAAAAAAAGTAATGTTTAGCTTTATCTTACCACCAAGGTTTTTCATAACCATGCATTTTAGTCATAAACTATAGTACATTCAATACATCGTGTCACTAGAGGAAAAGTTTTGGACAGTGTCGATTATTTGGGAGAGGAGGCAGAAAAAGAAAATATGGGGCCCGATTCACTTGTTTCATGTATGAACTAAGATAATCTGGCCTCTCACATTGACATCATTTTACATAGAGAGTGCAAAGATACAGGCGCTCAAAAGTCGGTAACATTCAACTCACCTGTTACAATGAATACCACAGAAGCAACTATGATTAGTCATAATGTTTTGAGAGTTAATGTAGCTATAAATGCACTTACGTTGACTTGAATGTTTTCATAACGC
>JAMKCH010009693.1:0-30114 GCA_023653785.1 Ophioderma brevispina | reverse complement strand
TTGATTTACAATTTTCAAAGACAGATTTAGTAAAAATTGTCTTTTATTATATTTGTGTCACAGTCTTTTAATTATTAAAATAATCTGTACGTAAAATACCCCAAGGTATCTTGAGGAACTATGACTAGTCGTACATAATGTACATCCAGATTTCAGATGATTCAGATTGTTGACACTGGTTGCTGTAGATAGAATGGAAACTCATGTTCTGGAAGGGCTGTGGATTTAAATGCCGGAATTCGGTAACGTACTGTGCTGTTAGGCCAAGGCACGTTGCCTCATTTGCTTATCTTTACACAGGAGTGAAATCGGGGAGCTGTTAGAGCAATGTTACCAGATTAGAAATGAGCAACGGTTACAAAATCTACAATTTTAGCACTGTTTGGATGCACCTGAACATAAAAAACAATGCTCAGACATTGGTCAGTTCATTTGGTTTACAATTTATAGAATCATGTTTTGCTGACAAGGCACATCATTAGATATTTTTAAATAAACAATGAAAAACATAAAAAAAATATTATTGTTTAATAATTACTTCCAAGTAATGTTTTTTATCTACGATATGAATTTGCGGCAGAGGTACTTTGATGTTCGTATCACTAAAATGGTTTTGTACTGTCCACTTTCTTTCAAGACAGATGCGTTTATCTTTTGCTCCGGGCGCAGCTGGTGCTATTAATGGGTCGATCGCCAGCGTTTTGTAATCATTGCATCCTAAAATGGTCAAAGGGTTGCAATGAAGCAATTTACTTTAAGTTTTCCTGGTATCAGGATTGGTTAAAGGTGAATGAAAAATACGGCGTTCACCAATCGCATGCGTAGTCTGTCGTCGCAGTTTGTGAATGGGTAAAAAGTCACACGAGGTTGAGTTCAACAAGATCATTACGAGGGTCACCAACATATGGGCCACTATCAAGACCATTGTATCCAAGCTTCATAAAAATGTTGACATTGGGTAACATTTTTTTCGGGTCATATTTTAACCACAGGACCATTCACAGCCAGACACACTACCAAAGGCAATCCTAGTGCCTTCTTGCAGATGACACAACAACAATGCATGTGTCACAAATAACGGCCTTACATCATGATCGCTACTAGTTCGTACAAGATGGGGCACTTCATTTGTATTTCTACTCCGCCATGATACAACTATAACCACCCTTTAGCGAATTAAGGTCCATCTTCAGATTTTTGGTTAGCAGATTTCTTGGTTCTTCTTTTGCCTATATAAATGATATCCCTAACGTCCCAAATTGCACTTTTCGCTTCAGAAATTACGGAGCGGATCCATGACTTGTTTAGTGGAATAGCCCCTAGATCTAACAAGAACAATAACGCTACCTCTTTTAGCGATGAACGTAGGTTGTAGTCATTCCCGGAAAGGGCGTTAGGGATAAGATGGTATAGAAAACACTGAAAAGGGTTAAAGGGACACCGTATTTAATAAACGTCTTATAGGGCATTTACTATTCATAACAATAGCGGATGAATTTGGTCTGTTAATGAAATACCAATAAGACCCATATTTCCACATATTAAGCCCAAAAAAATTGTTTGCTTGTCCACAACTGATTTTAAAAAAAAAAAAAAAAAACCGAAAAGTTTTTTTTATTTCCGTATCTATTTTCAGGGTACCAAAATACTTAAAATGTGACGTTTGATCTATACAATACTCAAACACTCTGATGACAACAAACATACACAACAGAGACGAATTCGGGAAAGGTATTAAAACCATCTTTTATTTTAATATAACTGTACTGGTTCTTTCTATTTTAGAGAATAAAAGGTATTATTTTTGGCCTGTGCATGTATCTATCATCTCATAGAACACGGGTGGTATCATTATATTTAAGTTGAAACACTGACGCTGCAAGCCAAGGTTTTTGCTCGATATAACACCCCTGTTCTACCAGGGACGATAGATACACGGTGCAGGACGAAAACAACACTATGTATTATCATTCATCAACAGTTTCATATGTTCATTTTTCTACAATGCAAATGAATTATCCATGCTTTTTCTGCATCTCCACTTTGAGAGCTCAAACTTCCACCTTCACAGAGTGCAATCTCAGGTACACAAACATTTAAAGCACCATTCTCTATTGTTCTACAGAAAGACAAGTCTCTGGTGGATCTGTGGTTGACCATGGGGCCAGTTTCAGATGCGGCAAAGTATATGCCCTTCAAGTGAAGACCGGCAGCTTCAACGTGATGGATTAGTACAGTTATGGTAAATTTTGATCACGATGAAGCTGCCGATCTTCACAGGAGAGTTTTTGCTCAATATGTGACCAGGATCGCCAACGGAAATCGGTCTGTGGAAGTCGCCAATTGGAAAGTCAACTAAAACACCGGGTTGATTTGCGAAGAATATATTGTGCCCCGTCAAACAGTGCAAGTAAAATTATTTGTGGCTATTTTTCACAATATATAAAATAGCATTTAAATGATATTTAAAGAATGAAAAATGTCATTCATTACTGGTTTATCGGTTTACTTTAATTTTCACGGCGGAATTTGACCACGCGAGATTGTGTATTTTCGTACATTTGATACACCGTAAAAAACAATCTCATTCCTAGAATTTGCGGGGTTGTGTGTGTTCCCAACGGCATTCAAAAGTCTGAGAAATGTGGCGCTGGGAAGGGAAACATCCAGTTGAGGGCATCGGACACGGGATTGGGAAGCTTTTCTCTTCATGTGACATTTTTTTTCCGGAACAGGTAGTTTTGTCATTTCGGGGTAAAATGAAAAAAAATTTTTGGAAAAAAAAAAGTTTTACAGTCGCAAAGCAAATGACGGTCGGTCGGAAGTGGAAAGCAAACAATTTTTTTGGCCTTATTGGAGAATTCTCTGCGTTTTTAAAAATTCATGGTTTTTTTTTTTAATGAAAGGTTTTTTTCTGATCTTCTGGCTTGCTCAAAATGTTTCTATTGTACTCCCTTCAAATCCTTCATTCCCCACGGGCGTAAATAATTGACCCCTCCATTAGGATGGATGTAGAAATTGTTATTCACCTCAATTTCTCTGGAAATGATGGACGCCTACAATGATTAGCCTACTACAATATATAGAATTTCGTCTGAGTGGCCACCCCGAGTTAGTTTGCTGAGCATAACCTTTTTGTCTTCATATCTTTAAACATTTGGAACATTTATCGTAATCAGCGATACGTAAAGGTTATGCCGATGGACAGGGATTTGGTACACAATAAGCTGAACGCCCATCTTAAAACCAATCAACCACACCCTGTGTCATTCTTGGTCACCTCTTTCACCCAAAAGTGCTTAGTGGAGATTCGTAATTGGTGAATGAACAAACCAACGCGTATAGACCTTTGACCCGGCAAACTCCGAAAACTGGCACCACTCACTGAGACAGGTTTTATGGAGTAAATAAGTTGAGCATCATCTATCGCCCAGGAAATAGAACCTTGACAAGTTTTATCTTGAGCTTTCACGAGTATTCAATACAGTTACAATGAGTCCAAATCGCGAATCAGGGCGATTTTAACATCGATCTTCTGGATGACGACTCCGATCCTAAAGTTATATGACTTCGTAATCTTATTTTCTCTAATTGTTTTTCCATAACATTGATAGGCCTACCCGAATAACAACAAACAACGGCCACGATCCTTGATAACATCATACACAAATGATCTTTTAGCCAAATGGTAAATTGGGCGTCTGTCAATGATATCTCAGGACCATTTTCCAGTTTGTTCTATTAAATGCAAAATTTGACGTCGAATTATTTTTAACAACAAAATGCGATGACTAAACCGTCACGCCCAACTTAAAGCCAAGCAATATCAAAGGTTTAAAAAATGGACTATATCCACTAAGTGGCAAATGTGTTTGACGATGACAATCCGAAAAGCTTTTAATGCTCTCCAAGACAAATTATCAAATATATAATATTCCATGCCTGTTAAATCAAGTAAATTATCTAAACGTAAAACGCCAGAAAAACCATGGATAACGTTGGTCCTATCAAATTCCTTTAATTAAAAATTTAAATTAAAGAAAATTATTAGAAACTACCGCTCCAACCTAATAACGATAATAAACTTAAATACACAAAATATCGCAGATCTAAATCTCTTTGCGCATTGCTAAACGTATCATATCACAACCGAGCTTTGATGCCAACCGGAACAATATGAAAAAAAAACATGACAAATCTAAATTAATCTACTTGGCAGAAACAAAATCCCAAACAACTAATACTTTATCGACTCTAATGCTCTGAAATTAAGACCCAGTCGAACATCGCTAAAAAATTCAACGGACTTTTTATACCAAAATAGGCCCATCACTGGATGCTAAGATACCCCCTCATGACTAAGTTATTCCTAGGCAAATGCAGTTCCTCTACGATTTCCCCAAGTATTCTTCGCCTCAATAAGGTAAGAAGTGTTGCTGATATGAACCTCACAAAGAACCTAGTAAAAGCTGTGGCGTCGATGGTATTAGCTAAAACATAGTTAAACGATTTACCAAACTTATTGAGCCTATTATGCATATATTCAATCTTTCCATATCACCGGTATTGTCCCATTAAATTAAGTTGCTAGAGTGATTCCGATCTTAAAAATGGTGATAAGCATTCTTTCACAATACCGGGCAATATCCATCCCCAGCGTTTCCAAGATTCTTGAAAAATGAATGTATAACAGAATCATGCATTATTGATAAAACATAAAATCCTCATCCTGCCAGTTTGGTTTTAGACCTAACACTCACTTCATGGAAATAATAAACTTTATGATAAAAAATTCCTAATGCCCTGGACAAAAAGCTCTGCACTGACCGGACTCTTTCTAGATTCAGCAAAGCTTCGATCCTCTTGATCAGCAAAATTCTCAGTATAAACTAAAAAAAATATGGTATAAAGGGTATTGCAATCTTGGAATTGAAAATACTGGAATAAAACCGTAAACCAATTTATTATAACCAACACCACTCGTCCATTTCTTCGATCAGTTGCGGCGTACATCAAGGCAAATTCTAGGACCTCTTTTATTTATACTTGATATTAATGACATCCCTCAGGGTCTCCTAATTTTCAATTTATTATGTTGGGAGCCCACCCCAGATGACACTAAATTTGTATTCTAACAAAGAACATAAATTACTTGAAGCAACTTAAACAAAGAATTAACCCATATATCTAATTGTTTAAAATAAATAAACTTTCTATAAACATTAATAAAAACTAATTTTATGGTATTCGGAAATAAACACACCCCTTTACCACCAATGATATTAACAATATTATCGACAATAAACCACTTAAACAAAGTAAACACAACTACATTTTTAGGCGTTTAATTGATGATGATATGTTATGGAAATCAACTTCAATGTTACTAAAATAATTCTAAATACAACGGTATCGTCCGAAAAGTTAAACCCTTTCTGCCCCTTGATTCAATGACCACCTTATATAATACGCTCGTCTTCCCTTACATCAACTACTGTGCCATTATCTGGGCAGATAAAAACACTTATAAGTCTTCATTCTATGTTTTAATGCAAAAAAAGATCATACGGTCTTGTACTCATTCACTTTGGTAAGCCCTTACAGACCCTCTTTTCTCCTCAATGAATACGCTCAAAATGATGAATTTAGTCTTCCAGACTGCAAGTTTATGTGTAAATACCATCATGACCTACTTCCTCAAATCTTAGATGATCATTTTTTCTTGACCAGACCAAGATGAGGGGGGGGGGGGGGGCCATCTATGACACGCGATCATCTAAGGACTGGCGTTAGACAGACAAATACCAGACTTGCTGAAAAACCATAGGATCAAGGTGCCTCTTTATGGAATTGTTGAATGAAAGTATTAAACAGTCTCCATCCTTCGCTATTTTTAAGCTATTCTCAAAGAAAACAGCTAATGATTTTTATTCTGCAACTGATTAATTGTCTTATGATGTGGGTAATACCTATACGTATTCATGATTATATTTAACCGTTGTTTGTTTTCTCTCTCTCTCTGTATTTTTTTTTTTCAATCTATTAATTGTAATTTTGGTCAGCACACCTTATTTTCCCGTGTGCTTCGTAATTATCATGTATGTTTCTGCCGTACCAACTTAAGTTCAGACCTCATGTTGTTAATATTAACTCAGCCTGGTGCCACTAATACACGCCATGCTTTTAAGTGGAAGCCAAATCTCTTGCATAATGTATATTATTTCTAAATCATTTTTTGTTGTATAAATATGTTAATTTTAGATTTGTTACACTTTTTATATTTATGTACATGTGCAATGAGATGGAAATAAATAAAACTGCACCGAGTTCAGTGAACTGGTAAAAATAAACCTACACTGAACTGGTTCAGTTGTGAACTGGAGTTGAAAATTCATCCGATTAGTACATTTTTCGCCGTTTGGTGAAAACAAGTGCGGATTCTTGTTCTGTAGTATGTAAGATGCCTACAGAGTCCTGTTTGAGATAAAATTTTGTGCTGAACCTTGACTATGTCAGATGACTTTAAATTTGGTGTTGGCTTATTGTGGATACCAAATCCCTGTACAGCGGCATAACCCTTTACATTAGCTGATATACGATACTGTCCACATGTTAAAAGCTGAATGAAAGACAAAAAAGTTATGCTCAGCAGAACTACACCCCGAGTTGCATTTGCAATTTAGGGATCACTGTGATATGACTCTTTTATTCATGAAGGGCTTGGACTGTAAAAGCTTGTCATGTACTTACTCTCTGTGATGAAAATTTCTTAGGTACACACTGACATCTCGGTGCCTGTGCAAAACCTACAGATGACGACAGGCATAATACAAGGCACGTTAACATCAAGAGCGAAATCATCGTGTTAAATTAACCTGCCATGCCACTGCATAATATTACAAGTTGATTCAGTGAATAAGCCGCAATCTTTATATACTCGACAGCTCGATCATCACCCGCATTACACCACATTGATATAGTCCTCATATACATGACTTGTGCCGGCGTATTAGAACCGTGTTCTTTTTTCTGCAAAAATTTGTTCGAAGGTAGGTCGATAGTGAACAAGCAAGCGTGAATTTGCTTTTGATAGCTGTATAAATCACATTGTATTTGCTCAGTCATATTCATGTATTCATCTTGTGCAGCTGTTGTGTGTATGTATGCACGTTGGCATAGCACACGTATGGCAAGCCATAAAGGCCATAACGTATTGCCGCAACGCGTTGCGAGAAAGTAGCAACGCGTTGCCAAAATGTCACAACGCGTTGCGGTGTCGGCCCAATAAAGTGACGCAGTTCTGCTGACGTATTTCAAAAAATAGACCCACAACGCGTTGCAAAGTATATAGCAACGCGTTGTGGAAACTCACAACGCGTTGCAAGCTTCACAACGCGTTGCAAGCTTCACAACGCGTTGCGAAGGTACACAAGCCATAAGGGTCATAACGTATTGCCGCAACGCGTTGTGAAGCTTGCAACGCGTTGTGAAGGTCGCAACGCGTGTTGAGAGATTTCTAATTTTTGAAATACGTCACAGAAATTCATGATTTTGATTGGCCTACACCGCAACGCGTTGCTGAAATGTCGCAACGCGTTGCTGAAATGTCGCAACGCGTTGCCGAAATGTCGCAACGCGTGGTGAACTTTTTCAGCCACGCGTTGCGACAATACGTTATGACCATTAGGCTTGTGGACTTTCGCAACGCGTTGTGAAGCTCGCAACGCGTTGTGAAGCTCGCAACGCGTTGTGAAGGTCGCAACGCGTTGCTGAAATGTCGCAACGCGTTGTGAGTTTACTTTTTGAAATACGTCACAGAAATTCATGATTTTGATTGGCCTACACCGCAACGCGTTGCTGAAATGTCGCAACGCGTTGCTGAAATGTCGCAACGCGTTGCTGAAATGTCGCAACGCGTTGCTGAAATGTCGCAACGCGTTGCGGCATTACGTTATTACGGCCTTTATGGTTGCCATACACACGCCGTGATGCCCGTCAGGGCACACAACACTAAATAATAAACCTGCCAGGGAATACACGTAAAAATACCACATCGCGTTCGCTGATTGCACCCTGCGTGACAATTTTGAATGTTTTGAACCGGTGTAGAAGCAACCATTGTCCGGCGTACTCATAGTCCGGGAACAATGGTGAACAATAGGGCAATCGATTCAGTTGATTCTTTACGCAACATTAGTTTCACGCTTTATTCCGTTATCGTCTATGGAGCCCCGGACTATGGCTCCCACCGGACTATATCTGCTTTCACACCGGTGTAGAAGCAACCATTGTCCGGCGTACTCATAGTCCGGGAACAATGGTGAACAATAGGGCAATCGATTCAGTTGATTCTTTACGCAACATTAGTTTCACGCTTTATTCCGTTATCGTCTATGGAGCCCCGGACTATGGCTCCCACCGGACTATATCTGCTTTCACACCGGGTTTTGAATAGAATTCCCTAGAGAACACAGCTGAAACTTGCAACTTGAAAGTTGCAATTTTTGATATACTTCTAGTATATTTTACGAAAGTGCATAGAACAGCGTCATCATTATTTTCGACCAGGGCCAGAAGTCGAGGGCCTAGTTTTTACACAGAATCGATTTTCATTTTTTACCTCGCTGCACTGTGCAGTGCAGTGCCGATATATCGATCACTTGCTGCAGCAACTCAACGTAACCTGCTGCAGCTGCAGTTAAATAAATTTAACTCGGTTGTAGTACCACAATGCAGTATACTGGACAGAGACCGTATTCGAGCACTGCAACTTACCGCAACGCACGTTGCAGTGTAGTATGAACGAACCTTTAGTGATGATCTTTTACTTTTATTATAATAGTCCATTCTCACTGGAAACCAGTCCCCAAAGGACTGCTAAATATCTCTCACAGGTTTTGTTTTCTTACCGGAACACCAAACGTGGAGTGATTTAATGTTGTGCCCCCCCCCCCTTGGTATTTCAATGAAAACTAGTATAATTTCACCAAAAATTGGTCCCGTTAGGGGTCACTTTCGGAACACTGGAACGAGCATGGGTTCCCAACAAACCCCTGAGAACCCTCCCCCTTCATGCTCAGCCGTTAACACCACTGGCGAAACGCTGTTTTTAATGCATCCGGTGTTTTTGCGTCGGTGTTTCTATATTTCCCATATAAATCGGGGGCTCACGGGGCTGAATTCTGTGCACTTCGCTCATTGTGGCTGTTGTTTATATGGCAAGCCCAAATAGTCCATAAACCTTATTGTGAAACTTTGCCGAAATCGGGGCCGAAATGTCACAACGCGTTGCACGCGTTATCCGTGTCGGCAAATTAGAATGATGAAATTTTGTGACTTATTTCCAAAAATTAGACCCACAACGCGTTGCGAGGTATCTAGACACGCGTTGTGGAATCTCACAACGCGTTGCGAGAAAACGCAAGCCATAAGGGTGCAAGCCATAAGGGTCATAACGTATTGCCGCAACGCTTTGTGAGAAAGTCACAACGCGTTGTGGAAACCCCACAACGCTTTGCCGAGATTTCCTAACGCGTTGCGCCGCGGTGTCGGCCAATCAGAAGAGAGCACACCATTAAATCACTCCGCATTTTGTGTAATGGTGGGTAGTTCCGGTTAAAACATACCGTCGATTGTAAGCAAATTAGTGTGGCATGGTGCGTAGATATTGTTGATTGTCAAATGTTATTATCTAAATGATTAGTGCAGACAATGTTCTATACTTGGAATATCAGAAAATAAATAAATTTGAATCTACAAATAAATTAGGCCTTCGGAAGTACTCCGTGCTCGGATACGGCTATGGGTTTTACGTGTCGGGTTGAAAAGGTGGTAGCGCTATTCCCAAGCCTGTATCTCGAATTCTATCCTGTATCGGTATCAAATTACCATGATTTTTAAAAATTTTCATCTTTTTTTGATATAGAAATGTCTTCAAAACATCAACTATGATGTCCCGTGGGGTTGAAATTTGAACTTATTTCAAGCCATTTGTCATATTATGCACCACCAAATAATCCGCCAATTGAAATACACGTTAAAATAGCTTAGTTTTTGAAACGATTTCTATATCAAATAAACGAGAATTGAACCTCGTCCTACGAGAGCGGGATTCCCATTAATAATAATAATAACTCTAACATGATATTTAGAGGGGTTTAAATATTCATTAGGTTATAATGAGCTCTTATTGTTATTTAAATTAATTTATATTCATCCTTTGTTATTCTAGTGGATTATCCTTCATTTGCATTTTTGTTATCCAAAACGGAATAAACCGCAATACAAAGGGAGGCGTTAGGGGGAAGGTATATTTCGCCCTAACGCCGTAATGAGTGAATAACAAAAGCCAATTTCCCCCTAACGCACATCAATCTGATAATAGCAATATAATAGTAATTACTATTTATTACTATTACTATTAATAATAATAATAATATTACCTTTTTTATGTAATTAACTTTGGCAAAAGGCTCTACGTGATCGTTACCTCTTGACAAAATTAATTTAAATTTGAGCCCGGCATGTAGGTAGGGTACACTGCATTTGTCAAAAAAGGGCTTTATTTGACAAATTAAAATTAGTCATGCACGGCATACCCTCACTCTCGATGGTTTATTAGTCTCAGGGCCTACCCGATCTTCAGACGGATGGTGTCACTTAAAGGTGGGTGTTCCGATTTATGCGTGTCTTGTTCTGCACTTTATATGAGAGCCTGGCACCTGCATACACTTACCATCAAGTATCGTGGGAAACGAACTTGCGGGTTTGATAATAGAAGCGATAACGCGCATTGCAAGGCTCTATTCACTGTGCCCGGGGGGCCACTCTACCATGTTACCTTAAATCTGTTGTCATCCGCGAGCAGAAAAACGCGGGAAAGGGTAGGGTTTTCACACCGCGGCGCAGACCGCACGGACCGCGGAAAGGGTCACAAAACCAAGCAAAATTACCAAAAAGGGTATCATTTTCGCACTCATCAAATCAGCGTTTAGGGTAGCCAATGGCGGATCCGGCCCCTCCTTACCGAAAAAATATAAATGCGACAATAACACTTACTTACTTAGGTAGACAAAAATCCTCTACTCATGATATAGCCAAATATTCCGCGCTACGCGGGTTAAAGGAATCACAGAGACCAGATTCAGTGCAGGGCAGCGGGCCTATCTTTGAGATGACGATTCCTTTTGTGATTGCCTGATCATCACTATTGTTCTACCTTTATACGCATAAATCGGACAGCATGTGCGCCAACTCCATTGAATTTAAAGCGGAGTCGTTATTAAGGAAATATTATGATACTTCTCAAAATAAACAACGGATACACCAGTTTTGCGTTATGGTCTTTTCCCCGTACAGAAATGATCCAAAACTTCACCGCGAAGACAGTCCGCTTCGTATCTGGCGGGCCGCTATGTTTTCTTTTTTTTTTTTCTGCTACCTGAGATATGAACATGAAAATGAACATTTTACTTTAATTAAATGTTGGTCAATTCTTGGTTTATAATTTTCTTAAAATAATTTTTGAAAATACTTTTGGGTGGTGTAACGCGGATTCGGCAATTTTTTTTTTTCAGCGCGGATTGGCAAAGAGCCGATTTATTTGGTGGCTGCAAATATAAAAAATGTGGAAAATCGGTGTCGAAAATGGCTGTATTTAGCCTCTTATAAATGTCCCTATCTGTTCTTTGAGTATGTCATTTTATGTGTAAAATATATCTCTATTCTTTCAATGGCCTAGCTATCATTTGCGAGCAAATTGAAGAAATTTCAGATTTTGTGAAAATGTGCCAGTGCCGCTTTAAGGGTATGCTTTTAGGGTTTATCCGTGATAAGGGGTAGTCTGAATGAAGGAAAGATATCCGCGTTTAGGATAAGATCTGAAAGGTCCTGCTTGAGGATGACAACACGGGAATGTATGTAAGTGCCCCCCCCCCCCCCCCCCCCCCGGGTCACTGTGGTTATATTGATGGTTAACTATTAAAAGGCAGTTTTTGGTTTATATCTTTGCAAAGATGTTGATTTGGAAACTGAAAGTTCTGGACGATAATGAGAAAAATACGGCCTTTCACCTGATATCAAAATTTATACTACTTCCGGGTAATCAGGGGGGTCCCAGAGGCGATCGGAACAAGCACCTTTAATTGGTCGTGTCGTAACCAAAAGGTATGTATGTATATACATGATATGGTGTCACGACCAAGGCATTTCCGGAACTGGTCTATACTGTACCGCAAATAGTCGAGAGTGCACTAACAAAGTATTGGGATTTATTGAACGTTGCAATTGCAAGCAAGCACATGGATCTTAATTTGGAAACCTTTATAAGTTTATTCTTGAAACCAATTAAGTACTCTGGAACTATAATTTTAGTTTCAAAGCTAGCAGTTAGGTATTCTTAAAGATTTGTACGTGATTGTGATATTTTGAAAGTCTCAAAGACCAAATTTCCATTAAATTGGAACACTTGTGAAGAAAACTGGTATTGGCTGCTCCAAAACTCCACCGGTCCTTGGCGGTTAAACCATAGCTGCCCCTAAAATTAATTTGGTAAGTGTAAGGTTGAAACATGTTATGAGGTTGCAATTGCAGTGTAGGTAAACCTCTGGTGAAGAGAAGGTTTGATCTAATGAGGGAGGATTGCAGTAGAGTAGGCTTAAAGGTCCCAGGAAATGAGATGATAAACCTACTACAAATCTTTACAGGATATTCCATTCCATTAAACAGGGCCAGAAAAAAAAATACACCACCAGTGACATCATTAGTAAAACTATTGATTTTCAGCCAGTGTCATGAATAGATTCACACCAGTCACCTGGAATTTTTCTATTACTCTCTGAAAATCAATAGTTTCACTAATCATGTCATCACCAACCCAAATATTGAAAGCTTCCTGGCCCCTCCTTGTAGACTTGACACAAACCACATCAATTATATTGGGCATTTCCTGGGACTTTAAAGTATTAATGTCCGCACACGTTCCCTTTTAAAGGTTTGTTTTAAGTGGGCAATATAAGAATATGCACGTGGAGGTGTCCTACTATAGGTATATGTTTGGGGAGTGAAATGTCGTTTTTTTAAGGGGAAATACATAGTCAAAAATTTCACAATATTTTTGACAGGGGGCGGCGTGGACAGCTCTGTATAATTACCAATAATTGCCCATCACTCCAAATGTTGGTCATCAAAGTTTGCATAACGTTGGTTTAAATATCAACAGTAAAATATTTTTGGGCAATTTGACAAAAACATTGGACAAACTTGTCCAAACATTGGGTAGTAAGTTACCCAACGTTGGAAAAAAGGTGGCCCCCCCAAAAAAATTAAGTTGCTGATAAAGGCTTCCCTTTAAAGGACACTGGCACATTTGAAAAATAGTGCGCCCTCAAGATTTTCAAATCGATATTTTGCATGGTTGTAAGCTTTACATATAAAAGTCCTCGCCCGAAATGATAAGACCAAATCAGTTCCTTATGGTTAAACGGAAAACGATTTTTGTAATTTAACGTCGCCGGCGACGCGAAATTCCAGCAGACGCGAAAATGGCGTTTAACACAAGAACACGCACGCCGTATGCATGTTTCCACGTATACACTTTTGACCGGTTCTATAACCTTTGTGGTTTAGTATTAGCGAGTACGAGTCAAACATATTCATGTAATATACACATTTGTTGATTAAAGGAGAACCCGTACAACAAATAATATTAAACAATATACACTTAAACTAACTATTGACAACATATCGAGTGGTTTCATAGAAAAACGGAATTATTTAGCCATAACAATGAATTAAAAGCATCTAGTCTGACCATGTGCTATTTAAAAATCGCGCTAGTGTATAACGTGTTATGCAGATACGACCGGCACGTTTGCGTCATACATGCCATAGGAATACACATTATGAAGCAATCATGTGTGAAGGTGTATGACGCTACTCTGCCGTCCGTATCGCATAACACAAACACATATCCCATATACACTAGCGCGAATTTCAAATAGCGCATGGTCAGACAAAATGTATTTAATTCATTTTATGTTAGTTCTAATTCCGTTTCCCATGAAACCACTCCATAGTGTTCAATAATTGTTTTTAGAGCTATATTGTATAAGTTATTCTGATACAGGTTCTCCTTAAAGTTATGGAAAACTTAAAAAGTTGGCCTACAAATTACCTGGATGTCTTCATCCTCATATCAATGTCCCTATCTGTTTTGGGGTATGTTATTTTTATGTGTAAAATATATCTCTGTTCTTCCAATGGCCTAGGGACTATCATTTGAGAGCAAATTGAAGAATTTATATTTTGTGAAA
This sequence comes from Ophioderma brevispina, assembly GCA_023653785.1. Taxonomy (NCBI): domain Eukaryota; kingdom Metazoa; phylum Echinodermata; class Ophiuroidea; order Amphilepidida; family Ophiodermatidae; genus Ophioderma; species Ophioderma brevispina. Next base: position 15,802 of record JAMKCH010009693.1, on the reverse strand, counting down.
AATGTGGCCGGTGCCGCTTAATTTACTGCATGTTGGATAAAGCTGTTGCCTAACATTTTGCAGTGCATCTAATAAGGAGCATTATATACTTCAAAATCAACAAAGACACAAGATGAAGGAAGACATGAAACATAAGCACAAAGAATGCAGGCGCATGGAATTTATTGTGTCAAACTAGCAGATAATAATAATGAAAATCATCAATATACCTTTTGCCCAATTATGCTTTAAGCGATAATCATTAAGATGTTAATTGATTATCAACCGGCTGTTCTATGTGATTTTAGTGGCCCAAATTATGTTCCTCGACCATATGCTCCGGGACCATATGGTTCAGGACCATGGTCCTGGAGCATAACTATTCTGAAGAAATATTCTAAGTCAATTTGAATGCACATGCTTCAGAAGCATATAGCAAATACAAAATATTTCTCCATTGCAAATATGCTCTTGGAGCATTGTTCAAATATGATCCAAGGGCATATTCAAATGCTCCAAGGGCATAGTCAAATGCGCTCCTGGAGCACATTTTGATTAGCATATTTTCCAAATATTATGCTCCAGGAACATTATGCTCCAGGACCATATGGTCCTAGACCCCTATGCTAGAGCATACTCTCTGAATGCAAAAGAGTGAATTGCACTCTTATAGAGTGATACCGAGCCCCACATCTGCAAAGAGTGAAATTTCATACCTTTCAAGGAATATGTCTTTAGTCAAAATTTACTCTTGATAATTTAAAAAGTAATAAAGTTGTATTATTTTGTAAATATCAATAGAAATTTGAATCTTAAAAAAAAAAAAAAAAGGTGTGAAATTTAACTCTTTTTTGGAGTGGGCCTTGTAGTCACTCTAAGAGTGAAATTCACTTTTTTGCATTTAGAGAGTAATTTCAAGCCATAATTTCGAGCCAAAATCAACCTCATCAACCTGTGTGGAACCTCATCGAATATCGGTTGAAGTGTTGTCCTGAAACTTCGTTCTTTTCAGAATAATTTTTGACCCTCTTTTCTCAGGGGTTAAAATGACCTCAATACCAAAGCATAGCAGAAGCCATTTATATAAATAATTGAACCACAGGTTCAGCATATCTTTGCGTGCATTTTACAAGAGTTTAGACCCAAAAGGTACATTTTTGCTGTATGATTGAAAGTACAACCGTGGCACGCAAAGGTAATTATGTAGTTTGCACAGAACTTTTAGAATGAAAGCGATAGAAATCATAAGATCCCAATCTGTTTACGATATCTTATTGCATCACAACTGAAATAATCATGCATTAAAAATATATTATATGCAAACTCTGATTTAAAGCGATATGATTCATAAGATTCCTAATTGTTTGCGATACTATTACCACCCATTATTGTATCACAACCGAAATAATTCTGCATTAAGAAGTATTATTCACAGAACTTTGTAAATGAAAGTGGTACCATTGAAAAATTCTCAATTTGATTTCGACATTATTAGTTTCGACAAAACTACGTGATAGAGAGCGACATGATTCATAAGATACTAATCTGATTGTGATATTATACTAGCTATTATTGAATCGATATATCTTATGAGCGTTGAAGAAAACCCGCTCTTCTCATCCCAATAAGCTCCAATAATACGCACCTAGGCCTAGTCCTGATCAATTTATCATACTAGTATTTGAAATAAGTTGGAGGTCAGTGTTTAAAATTGGTTAATTTTCCGGGCATAAACAAGAAAATATGTGTTTCACCCAAGTATACTAGCTCGGTATACGGAGACATCAGATATCATTATCTACCATCTACCTGGAATACGCACATCTTAAACTATTCTTCTTAAACAAAATGTCTGCAAAAACATGCCAGTGTCTAAAATCCAAAATTGGAATTGTTTTCAAATATATCAAATTGATTAGATGAGATGTGTGCTGTTTCCACTACGAAATGATCTTTAACCATTAGAATGTACAGGAATATGTAAGTGATAAAATGCAGAAACGCAGAAAATTGAAGGTGCTCTACTTTCAAATTGCTTTTAAAATTACTTGACTTATTTTTTATAGATTTGCACAGCCAGAGGCTATAAGTCTAAAACGATATAAAACCACCTGCAAAATAATTCAGTTATCAGCCTATCACTGTCTATAAATAGTCCAGTCATTTTATGATTTGGCTCAAAACAAATTGCAACAAAAACAATTTTGGTGTTAATATACTGTGAAATTGTCCAAAAATAATACCTCAGAGATTTCCCGATGAGGGCGCCCTCAAATTCCAAAAGAAATGTGTTTTTTGAATGATGAATGCTTGTCCTCTACTAATCACTGTAGGAAATAGCTAAGCTCAAATCGAAGTCCTTCATAGAGATATAGAAAATCACATCTTTGTTTAAAAAATTCCGGATCGGGAATGGGAAATTTTGTAATACACAGTATCTATGCAATGTTATAACACATTACATGTTTACGACATCAAAACGAAAAATCCACTGCCATTCAAAAACTTTGGAATTGAGCATTCTAGGTGACTATCTTTAGTTTTCTAGTTGACTATTTTTAATTAATATATTTAAAAAATAAATCTCTGAGTCCGATTAAGTTAGAAATTCACGCAGCTGATTAGTATATGGCACGCATTATGACATGCAAAAACACGATTATTGTGGAATGAGGGCGCCCTCATCAGGAAATCTCTGAGTCGGCCTTTAAAAGTTTACCAACATCAAACTAGTGGAACATGTTGAAGTAAGGGGAAACGTGTGTAAGGTGGTAAAAAAAAATTAGGAATTGTTTGAATTCATTTAAATGATGTACCAATTTATTGGGCTACTCTTAAAGAGACACTGGCACATTTGAAAAATAGTGCGCCCTCAAGATTTTTCAAAATCGATATTTTTGCATGGTTATAAGGCTTTTATATACAAAAGCCCTCACCCGAAATGATTAAGACCAAATCAGCTTCCTTATTATGGGTAAACAGAACGAGTTTATAATTTAACGTCGCCGGCGAAGTTAAATTCAGCAGACGACGAAAATGGCGTTTAACACAAGAACACGCACGCCGTATGCATGTTTCCCACGCTATGCACACTGTTTGATCGGTCTATAACCTTTGTGGTTTTAATATCAATGAGTACGAGTCAAAAATATTCATGTAATATACACATTTGTTGATTAAAGTTATGGAAAACTTAAAAGTTGGCCTACAAATTACCTGGATTAGTGAAAAGATTCATCAGGTTCGTTGATATATAATTGGAAAACAAATTTCTTTTAATCAGAACCAAAATTTGAACACTGACTTGACAGTTTCGTCCATCATGGGCAATGGACTTCCTCAGAGTGACGACCCGTCTTCTTTGTTTTGTTTGATGATGACGTCATAGGGTTGGTAGATGACGTCAAAAGAGGGTCGTAGAGGTGACTTAGAAAGTGAGTTCCAGAAAACAAAATGGCGTCATCAACAACAAAAGTTGGAACGCCTCACGAAGAAATCCTAAGTTATTCCGAATGGAATTTCCCGCAGAAATACGGTAGAAAATCCGGAACTGGGAGGTGAACAACTGAAGAAATGGGTTGTCAACCTGTCGCAATATAAGCTCACCACACCGCAACAGACTGTCCTCGCAAAGGGGCTGAATTTTGCACCCTCGCCATCGTCCATCCCATACGATGAGTACATCGTCGCGACGGAAAAAGCGTGCAAAAAGCTACCATCTAAAGAGGCTACAGTGTTAAGATCGGAAATGACAGGAGTGTTACGCAGCGCTAAACCTCCTAAATCCAACATTACCAAAGAGGAGAGAGAGGCATTGTACGAATTAAAAACGGAGGAATCTATCACCATACTCCCGGCTGACAAGGGCAAAGCTGCAGTGGTTATGCAAGCTAATGATTATGAACAAAAGCTTATGGACATGCTAAGTGATGAAAAGACTTATAAAGAGCTCGCTTATGACCCTACTGCACGGTATAAGCGCAAGTTGGTTGCTATCCTCTCAAAACTCAAAAAGGAAGGCAAAATTACTTATGCACAGTACATGCACTTGTATCCAACGGCTGAAAACATCCCCAGGATATACGGTACGCCGAAAATTCATAAGCCTGGCAACAAAGTCAGACCAATAGTGGACTACACAGGATCCATTGGTTCCAATACCTCTAGAGCGTTGGCGGACATTCTCGCTCCATTAGTTGGCAAAACAGAACATCATGTGGAGAACTCGAAACATCTCGCAGAGGAATTGGCTCAGGTAAATATAGAAGAGGGGAGATCTTCAATTCTCACGACGTGGTGTCGCTCTTCACGAATACCCCTGTTGACAAATCTCTGGAAGTCATCAAGCGCAGGTTAGAACAAGATAAGACTCTTAAGCAAAGGACTTTACTCTCGGTGGATGATGTTATGGATCTCCTCCGGTTTGTGCTCACTACCACATACTTCTCGTTTAGGGGCAAGATTTACCAACAATTGTTTGGCGCTGCTATGTAGAGATTACCCATCACTTGTAATCTCTACATGGAGTTTTTAGAGCAAGCGGCCATAGCCTCCGCCCCCCTAGATTTCAGACCAAGATTTTAGAAAAGATATGTGGATGACGTCTTGGAAATAGTGAAAAGCAACCAAGTTGAGAACTTAACTGATCACCTTAATAACACGGATCCTTCTGGGAGTATTAAGTTTACATATGAACAAGAATCTAGTGGGCAGATCCCTTTCTTGGACACTCTAATTGTCAGAAAACCTGATGGCACGGTTAAGCTGCTGGTATATCGCAAGGCTACGCACACGGATCAGTACCTTAATTTTACGTCGCACCACCCTTTGCATCACAAGCTAGGTGTTGTTCGCACGTTACTTGATAGAATGGATAGAGTGGTCACCGAGGATGAAGACAAACGAATGGAGGAAGAAACTATCAAGAACGCCCTTAGTTGTTGCGGCTACCCTGGTTGGTCGTTCGACAAGGTCAAGGACAAGATGCAAACGAAACATCAAACTGCAGCGAAAAAGAAAAAGGACACTTCCCAGAAAAGCCGGGGCATGGTAGTCATTCCCTATGTCCAGGGCCTCTCGGAAAAAGCGAGCAGGATTTTCAAGAAACATCAAATGAGCACTGCTATGGCTCCTCACACTTCACTTAGAAAGATCCTTGTCCACCCAAAGGATAAGATCATACCTTTGGACAAAACAGACTGTATCTACGAGATCCCCTGCAAAAATTGTGACTACACCTATATAGGGAAGACGGGCAGAAAAGTAAGCACCCCCCACATCAGTGAACATCGCGACGAGACTAACAAACTTACTGAAAAAACAAAAATTTCACCTGCCAAGCTAGAAAACAATCTGTTGCAGAACTTAGCAAATCTGCTGTTGCAGATCATGCCGCTCATCACAATCACGTGATTGATTGGGACAACGTGAAAGTGCTTCAAATGGAGTCTAATGAAGATGCACGGGAGATCCGGGAATCCATATGGATAAGAAAGAAAGGGGCCAAGGTTATGAACCGTGATGCGGGGGCACACTTTCTAAGTCACCTCTACGACCCTCTTTTGACGTCATCTACCAACCCTATGACGTCATCATCAAACAAAACAAAGAAGACGGGTCGTCACTCTGAGGAAGTCCATTACCCATGATGGACGAAACTGTCAGGTCAGTGTTCAAATTTTGGTTCTGATTAAAAGAAATTTGTTTTCCAAATTACCTGGATGTCTTTATCCTCATATCAATGTCCCTATCTGTTTTTGGGTATGTTATTTTTATGTGTAAAATATATCTCTGTTCTTCCAATGGCCTAGACTATCATTTGAGAGCAAATTGAAGAAATTTCATATTTTGGGAAAATGTGCCAGTGCCGCTTTAAGGTTTAAAAAGGTATAGTTTGCCTTTATGATTTGTAGTTTCAGTACAATAGGCACATAACAGTTCAAGGTCATCCTGGGGGTAAATTTATAGAATGGTCCGATTTTTTAATCCTGGAAAGGTGACGAACACGTTAGGATACTTTTCGACGCGTTTTGATCCCTTTCAAATTTTGACCCCTGTATAAACCTTACCCCCTTAAAAATATGTGGTCCACTCCTTTGATTTTGGTAAACTTTTGATATGTTTTTCTGAAAGGGTTTCTCAATACAATTCTGGAGAAGATGATTCTTTTGCAATTAGTTTTGGGGTAAGGCATCATTTACTCTATTTTGACTGGCCTAAAAGCTAATGTACAAAAGTACAAACGTTTTGAAATATCTGCGATTATAAGCAAAAAGCCGGTAATTTTTCTTATAAAACCTTGCTGGGTACAAATATGGTATTACTTGAAGAAGTTGCCTGGCGTTGATTTCAAATGACGTTTACGTGGCAGCACTCAGCTTTGACATTTTGCGCATTCCACGTGCCTTCTTTGTTTGATTGGTAGCCTATGATTTAAAAAGAGAAAAAAAAACATGATTAACAATTAAACACTTTTTCCGCGATGACTGTCGAGTCAAAGGCCATTCATTGTAGAGGTCTAAAATTTCATAATATTTCATTTGACTTGACTTGAAAATAAACGGTAAAATTCTTCCCCTAGATACAAGTATATAAAGATGTATGAAAGATTATTTTGCATGATTTTTGTCCAATTCATAATCCATATCCATACAATTCCAAAAATCTTGGTTTTTTACCAAGAAGAAATCTTATTGCACATCTAAGCGGGCGGATAAGTTTATTCTTTCTTTAAAGTTTATTCCTTATACAAAAACAAGTTTCAAATGAATTGGTTGAGTAAAACTGATTTTATAGTGATTTTTTCTGGGGAATCACCATAGGCAATGATCAACATAATCACTGGGTTGATGGGAGCCGGCAGCGGTATTCGGAGAGGATGTGGTGTTGATGCCAAATTTTATACAATATACTGGGCGTCGCAGAAAAAAATCCTAAAACAAAGGGTTAATTTGGCAAAACTGTGCGCTATATGGCTATAATTATTTTACTAAAAAAGTAGAAAGAGTAAGCTTTCAAATTACACACTTAATGCCATTTCTCTAGTCATGCCTTTTTGAACACCATTGCTTTGTTACAAATTTAAATACTGGTAGTTAAATACTGGTAGTTTTTGCAGTTAGTATTGGACCTTACCTTTTCGCTGATGTAGTGCACGTTAGTATCCATTGGTTACTGGTTCAAGCCTTGGCTCATTCACCCATTCCGAATTATGATATGCCATTGGATTTGTGTTGTGATCAATGTGATCAAAGTTAGCGTGAGCCAGTTGACTTGGCAACGATCTTATTCTAACGTGCTCTACATCAGCAAATAGTAGCTACAAAAGCAGTTTATTATTAAGTAATAACTCAACAGGTCACCTTTTAGACCAAAATTCCGTTCACCGTCACATCCAGCAATTTACCAATTTACCCAGTCTATTTTTGGCTTCATAGAACAAAATTTGCCAAATTTTTTTTTTTTTTTCCTTTTTTTTGTGGGTTACCATACATTGATATCTACCTAATTAAGGGAATTAAAAGATAAAATGCAGCATAACATTTTCAAAACTTGATCTGCAATATCCATATTTGGAGAGATAATTGTATAGCAGGTTTATTAAAAATACCAAAAGCAAACAATTGATTTCATATGCCATAAACACTTTAGAAACCCTAGAGAAAACTGAAAGTTGGGTAAGTACGCAAGATTAAGCTCCAGAACCTAAAAGAAATACTAAAATATACATCCTTAACCTCAAAAATAAATACAAAAAAGTTGTTATCAAGCTTGAAAATTGGACCCCTTGATTGAAAATTTGCATCTATCTGTGAAACAGGCAATATATTCCTGACAAGCGCTAGCTTTTGTTCTTTTCTTTGATAGCCTGGGCAACTAATGATGAACAAATGGATCTGAATAGTCCCTTACGAAAAATGAATTTCATCAATCACACCGCAGATGCCTGCACAAGTACTGTTCAAGAGCTTTCAATAATTAATCTGACCCGCTAATTAGTTGGAGTGAATCTTTATCTAGTAGGCTAGTGATATTATTTATCCAACACTAATAGCAATAAATTTAATTTTGTATTAATCTGCTAGAAAAAGGGTGTGTCCTTGGTGTAAGATATTCATGAGTTAGACTGGAGTAAAGACTCTTTTACGGAATAAAGCTGTACAATCCTTGTAATCCCTTGATCCTCTTATAGAATATTTCATGCTAGGCTAATTTCATGCAGTCTTACATGAAGGATGAACCAGAAAAAGGACATTGAAATTTGAAAGTCAACAATTGGAAAAGGTGTAGAACATGCAGAAATTGGGGAGATTTTTGTACAAGGGGTCAAAATTAAAAGTGTTTAATTGTATTTGTCAGGTTATACTGATTAAATGTATAGTGTGCACTAACTGTGGACGACAGTTTACTAGCTATACGGCAAAAACGGTTCATGGTCATGCTGGAGTTAATTTTTCAGAGTGCTCTGGTTTCGTCGAAACTGCTAGCAAAGCATTCGTCTGGTCATCCTTACTTAAGAAACGTTCATTTAATCCATGTGACTGTAAATTTTAAGATTAAAGATGGCCATCCCTATAGGCTGTATATACCTTCAATACGTTTTACTCTAAAAATGTACAATGGAGTAAAAATGAACACGAAATGTATACTAAGGGTTAATACATAATATACCAACAATTTGACAATTTGTCGTAATGGTTCATGCATACCTTTCAGCCCCAGGAATACTTTGAACAGTCTTCCTATAGCTATTGAACTGTTTTCCACAGATAAGTCAAATGCTACAGAATTCCAACCTGGCAAACACGCTGGTGTACCAATCAGCAAAATTTGATCCCTTTGAAATTTGACCCCTGTGACCAACTCCTGAATATTATATTTGTATTAATAAATTATGTTTAATTTAATCATATGAATTATGAGTGTGGAGGACTGGAAATATTAATATAAAACTAGTGTTGTGCAATAAGCGTGACTTATCTGATTGGCCTATTTTTAAGTGGACTAGAGTGTGAGAGAACTTCCTGAGTAAGAACACGTTAGAAGATGTTTGCAGTCAGAGAACAATAGGAGCACAGTGTCTGATCTTCTTTATTCTGAGAACTGAAAAAAAGACATCAAGTGCATAATGTGGGTTTCTCCGAACATGTTTCAGCGAATGAAAAGGATTGCGAAATTTAAGCTTGTCTTCGCATGTTTTGTTGCATTTGCTAAGGGCAAATTCAGTTGCAAGTCATTTCTCTTTGCCAGTTGACAAGAGATTTCACCGAGTGTAGACCTCTCAAACAGAGGGTGGAGAACTTTCATAACATATGATTTAAAAAATCTCTGGAAAGTCGCTAAAATCGTCAGAGCTGCGCAAAATTTGTTGCCTTTGGAAAAACAAAGGTTAACATTAAAATACCATCAGGACTTTTCTTCTGTACCAGTGACGTTCACCTTTAACGCACTGCGTACCTGTATGGATTATTAAGCTGCAGTTATACTTCTAGTATTTTTCCAAATATACGAGTTTACAAATTAATCGGCGCTCTAGTGAAAAAGGAATTTTGCGATAACGCAAAACTACTAGCTGAACTGTACTAGCAAGAATTGTGTCGCCAAGATTTATGTGGACCTGATTCTACAGAGACTGGTGCGCACCAAACAAGAACCTGATGTGCATGGTGTGTTTGCAAATAGGTAAGAAATATAATAATTTTGTGTATTTTGTGAGTGATTCAGATCAGATTTAATTTATATATTAAAATCATTGTTTTGAATTTACTTCTTGGTCAAGTCAATCTTCTTACAAATAGTCATTGTGAATTTTGTTTTATGAACCACGGGAGGTTGCGTTTCTAACCTTGGGTACGTCCCGTAACACCCCTGTATAAACGTTCCCCCCCCACTTCCGCCTTTTCTACCACACTGAAAACATAAATATGTCACAAAAAGGGTCTATTTGACAAATTAAACAATTGTCATGCAATTTAATTTTTTTATCATTCAAGAAAATAAAAGCTAAAATGTTTTCATAATGTTCAAATAACAATTATCAACTTTTAAATTAATCTTTATCATGAAGCTATTTTCGTGGCTTCTAAAATTTCACTTTTTAATTGCATGACAAATTAATAAATGAAAAAGTGTCGTTAACTTGTCATACGTTGTTGTAGTACCCAACAAATTACATCACAAACTAAATGACAAATAATGCATTCATAATTTGTCATTTTGATTGACATTACTAATTTGATAACAAACTATAAACTCATAATTTGTCATTTAATTTGTCATACACTCAACTTTAATTTGTAATGCACTAGAAATAACAAATTAACGACAATTTCGTCATTCCTTAATTTGTCATGCAATTTTAGAGAGTGAAATTTTATATAAGTCATGAAAATATCTGTGATGATAAAAATTAATTGTAATTAATGCTACAAAATGCTAATTAAACATTATGACAATATTTTCAAGTTGATTTCATTGAATGATAAAAAATCAGTGTATATGACTAATTTTAATTTGTAAAATAACAGCCTTTTCATGACAAATTAATATTTTCAGTGCAATGGTGCCTTCCTCTTTTGCATGTTCCACCCATTCTACCAATGGTGACTTTTCATATGTTGTTCTATGACCGTTTCTAAGAACAACATCATAAAGTTCGTTTTTATTACAGTTAGTAATGGGTTAAGCTTAATTTTGTATTAATTTTGGTAGCCTTTAGAGCGATGAAGACAAAACTTACGGTGGACGCACAGTAATCCGGTACACGGAAGAATTTCTCAGGGTCGCTGATGCCTTGTTCAAAGTTGTAGTAATCAGTTGTAATTACACTGTCTGTAAAAGAAAAAAATGTAAGTTCCGCACATTTATATTAGGTTTCAAATTACGTGAGACTCCTTGCATATTGGGATGGGTGTGACATTGATATGGGGTTCAATCCCCGGCCATGCAGACTAGGCATTTGTTGCCATTACAAAACATATTGTGTCCATGGTACCAAAGTCCCTGTACAGATTCGGCCTACTGGAAACTGATGCATTCAGTTATAAAATGGTCTGTTAATGATTGAAGGACATGCCATTGTTCGCCGGGATGTCAAAAAACTCCGTTTTACGCTAATCTCTTAATACACGGTTGGCCCATTTTTTGATGACCAAATAAAAACTTAGCTGTGTTATTTGTGCATCGATATCTCCTATGCTGTGATTTTGCAGATTCAAAGGTAAGTTATGTTCAAATAACAACGTTTAATGAAATAAATGCTGGTGTTTTCATCCTGATACTTCAATTGAAACATCCAAGCTATCTTTGATGTGAATTGTGAAATAATGTATTTATTACTAGCTACATAACTATATATTGTATGAGTATCATAAACTTTTTTACTTGTGGCCATTGAAATAAATCCTCTTATCTCTCACGGTGAATGGACAGACCTAAGACTTTTAATGAGGGCTCGCTTATTTTGAAATCTACTATAATTATTGCCCACAATGCACATGTCTTTCCTCATCTTGATATGAGCACGGGATCCTGAAATGAAGGTATGGGAGATGTACAGCCCAGATGACTATAATTTTCAGTATCTCGGATATGTTGAGGATATGTTGAAAGGTAATTGTTTCTTTAAATTTGGTATAAGAAAGGGGCAATTTCTAGAACAAAGATATTTTCAATGACAAATACACCTATAAAGAAAGCGTGCAAACCATAAGCGCCAAAAGTGCTCCCAGAATGTATCAAATTACATTGAATAAGTTTTACTGGGCCAAACAATGCCCTTTTTGTAGTTTTTGTTCCCCTTTTTCTTAAAACCTGGATTTCCGTGGGCACTGACTTGAATTCCTGGGTGGATATCATGCTAGTTTAAAAAAACATAAACAAAAACAAACAAAAAACGCGTGATTCGAGATAGGCGTTGTACGCGAGTTCATTTTTTAGGGTATCAAAACCGAAAATACAAAAACCGTTAGTTTGTTCAGAAACACAACCTGTTTATAATGAAACATACTCTGTGTTTTCAAAATTTCAAGCCAGAAATGCACAAATGCAATGCAAAGGTCATTTGGACAGTTCATCACTAATATGTAAAAACGGTGTGCCAGTCACTTCAATCCTTTGTATCTCAAAAAGTTAATATTGGTTTTGTCTGAACCTGTCACGTAAGATCAAGTAAATACACGTTCAAGCTATAGGAGATTCCAATTGATGGTAGAGTTATGGGCGGAGTTTGGACTTCGTCCATTACTCAAAATAGGGGACAGAAATACCCAGAAAATCTTCGATTTCTTCCTCGCAATACAAAAGAGATCTAGATCTGGAATCTAGTATAAAAGAAAATTAAATAAAATTGTTATTTTCCTGAAACAATGGAGCTTGACTAATTTTTGCCCTATTCGGTTAAATAAGCAATTTTAAGATACTATTCCTTATATTGATCCTATGAGCTCCGTCAGTAATTTGCACATTTTTTTTTTATCCAAATCGGAGTAGTTTTACATTTGGCCCCCTGTACGACTGAAGCTGTTTTGAGCATATTAACTATAATAATTAGGCTGTAGATGTACAAGCGATACCCTTTGAAATCCATATGGTTAGAGAAATATTGTGGTATACTTTCCAACATGATTGGATCAATTTAAAAATGTGACCCTAAGTAATTTCTTTCTGGCCGCCGCCTCCTTAAGGTATCATTTACAGCACTTAAGAATCACGTTTTAGGGGTCCATGTCACACTGTCTACAGCTATAACCACTCAAACATTTTGTACTTGAGATGTCATACAAATGTCTGCTTGCTCTTGCGCATGGGGAATACGTCGATCTTTCGTAGTGTCCATAATTACCTCCGTAATCACCCTCTTCATGATAAACCTCCTTCAAGGGTACACAAGAATCTTGTGCTCGAAGAAATGCGAACCACTTCCAACCACGATCATATTCGTTCACGCTGTAGTATGTCCATTCGTCGCCGTAGATATCCTTATCCCCAATGTAGAAATAATCGATATATTTTGCATCAGCTGGAAAATAGAGAAATGGCAAAACGTTAAAACAACGATGATAGTGAAGAATGTTTCGACTTGAATTCTAAACACTGTACACACAAGGACGTCCGTAGACCATTTTCAATGGTGGTGGAGGCGGATGTTGCCGAAAAAAGTAGTCAATTTGCGTACACAATTTTAAACATTTACACCAAATATTTCTTTAGTCGATTTGAAAATCCGAAGAACGGGAAGGGGGGGGGTGAGGTGAAACGCACTTACCACACTTACACAATACCATTTACATAACCATTACATCTAGATTAGATTTGTGCACGTTTGTAACAAGTTTAGGTATCCTAACATACCTCACAGGTTATAGGACCAAAAGCAGCCTAATAAGGAACAAATCGGATATTTTAGTCATTACTCTCCGTACGGATACGTACTACAACACGTAATTCAATGGAGATTCCTAATTTTGGACACTTATTTTCTTCCTTTTCTATACATTTTTTCGTTTGATAAAATAACCTATGGGAATTCTACAGACTTATTCTTCACCTTTAAGCTAGTCGTGCAAATTTAAAATATTTTGACTCTTTCGGGTGGATCCCCGAGTGACTTTGAAAGAGGTAAAATTTGTAAATATTTCATACGGGTTTAAAAGGTGTGGAGACATGTTCATCTGCTCCTAAGGATGAAAACGAGAATAGTGTGCTATATCTATTACAATTACTTTTAACACCGTAGGCTTAAAATGGTTCAAGGTCTGACATATCAAAATCATATCAAAACACTTGTTAATGGTGCATATTTTAATCGGTCACATTTATTGTAATAAAATTAGCTAAAACCATACTTGGAATGCAAGTGCCCCAACCAATTCATGCCAGCAAAATGAGACCGACGGTGTAATTTTCTTTACACTTTTACATTAGCAAATGTGTTGCATAGTTTACGTATGCTCTACAGCGATCACATTTTGCATAGTCCCATTAGAGAGATTTGAGTGGTTTTACTCGGGATTGTGAAACTATGGTAAACCTTTGCTACACATTTTAATAAATGATTGACAATAAATTCATTATACGTACAAGGCAAGCATTGCTTCATCATTGGGTCTTCGAGTTCATCCTTGTAGCATTCGTGATCATCTGGATATATTGTCCATTGTATCTCCTACCGAATAATACAAACACAGGAAATAAAATTAACCCTCTTCTAACCAATCCCCCTTCTATTTTTTTTTCACACTACCGAAACCGCCTTTTCCGAAATGTAAATATTGGTATTTTGCACTCCTTTTTATGCAAAAACAAGCACCGACCAGTGTATATGGAGGGTACAGGACAATTTTGAAGAATCACTTCTGGGGGCGGGTGGATTTCGGTATAGAACCCTTTAATGGAAGGTAAATTATGTTGATTGCACTTATTGTTTGTCCTCCAGATCATCCAAGCATGCCAAAAATATAATATATGCACCTGGTTCACCTGAAAATTTCAGATATTTCTGCAGGTGATTCTTTTGCATTCTCTGCATGCTTGGTTATCCAAAAAGACAGGTCTGGCCAAGTTAAGCTATTGACCTCCCGTGAAAGCGACCTATACCAATGGATAGCTAATGCCCTCGTCTTTCAATTGATAACAAAATTAGCACAAACATGACTACTAGCATGACGTCATAAACTCCTCAAGGCGGCAAACTGTCAATTTCTAAGCTTTAGATAACGGGCGATAGACAAACCATTCGCGAATATAATAGTCGTCTTGAGGGGTGTTGAGCTTGCTAGTTTCTGATCATGTCAAACCACAGGCGAGACATGCCAGAAACTAGCAAGCGAAACTATTATATTCGCGAATGGTATCTTTTGAACCGTTTGTCCTGAATATACTGTAATGACCTATCTCATATTCACCCAATTAATACACTCAATTCAGCAACACCACATATATGAACTAACTGGCAACCCACACTCACGATCTCTCTCTCTACACACACGATCTAAGCTCTCAAAAGTAATAAAATGTTGTGCTAAAAGAAATCAAGAATCTTGCCATCTTAGTCATCAATCACCTCGCGATCATTATAATGGCGACGAGGATGGGATCGCCAGGACACTTTTAAGCTTACTCCCGAGGATTTTGCGTCGGGGATTCGCGTTAAAATTCGATGCTGAAATGTTCATCGTAATCGGACTTTTGATCAATTTCATGAACTGTGCTGTGCATGCGTGAGCGTCAACTGAACGTTGCATCACTTGAGACTCTCGATAATCTACCGTTCACCGGAGTTTGTTTACGTTCTTCATCATGATGTCGATGCCGGACATTCCCGCATTTGATCCACACGGAGATGCTGCTTCTTTGTCAATCAGATGGAAGAAGTGGATCGATCGTTTTAATTCAGCCATGGTTGGCTATGATATCACGTCAAACACCAGGAAAAGGGCCTTACTTTTGCACTTTGGGGGACCTGAGCTTCATGACTTATTCAACACTTTATCTAACACGGGAGAAAGCAGTGATTTTGACTCAGCTGTGACTGCACTTACCACATATTTCACGCCGAAACGCAATGTCTACTATGAGTCAATCATGTTTCGCAATACCCAGCAAGAATCTCATGAGACAGTTGCAGAATACGCCACACGATTGCGTAAGCAAGCAGCCAAGTGTGACTTTCATGACAGTAGTAGAGAAATCTACACCCAGTTGATCCAAGGTTGCAGATCTGATGCATTTCGCAGAAAAGCTATGGAGAAAGAGCGTACCATTGATAAGCTGTTGGAACTTGCACAATCTATGGAGATCACACTCTCTTAATTCCTTAGACTTA
>JAMKCH010009692.1:0-94634 GCA_023653785.1 Ophioderma brevispina | reverse complement strand
TGAACATCCAATTCCTAGGAATTTGGGACCTACAGTATAGCTTAGAATTTATTAACTTACTCTTTCCATTAGTATAAAAATATGTAGAAATAACGATGACGTCACTATGACGTCATAAGATAATAAAGTTTAAAAATGACTGCATATAGGCGAAACCATTGATATTTTGCAAATTACTGGCTCAAAATTAATATTATAACACTTTAAAACTTTTCCATCATGTAGAGACATTATGGCACCATTATGACATGTTAGTATGTGGTACTCATTTTGGTAAAAGGAAAGAGGAGGAACTGCTATCTATTGCCAACTAAAATCAATGTCTGCTGATATTCACTGTGTCGTATGCGTCGTGTTGGTATTTCCCTTCCTGAAAGGGGGGGTGGGCAGTGGCGTAAATTTCTTTTTGACATTGGGGGGATGGGGTTGATGAAAATGTATTGATGAAATGGGGTTTGCTGACAAGATCCCTTACTAGTACATGTGCGCTAAAAATTTTGCCATTTAGAAGCTAAAATCATTACATTACTTGTAATTTGAACAAAATGCGCGCGAAGCGCGCGGAGGGGAAATTTACCATTTAAAAAACTATTATTTGTAAAATATTAGGTATTTTGGGTCAAAAACGCGTGAATGGGTATCAACATTAGGGGGGATGATCGTCCCCCTCCATCAAAATATTGGGGGATATAATCCCCCATCCCCCCGGGATTTACGCCTATGGGGGGTGATTGCCACACCCTATCCATCACTTTGGGATCCAACCCTGTACCTTTCCTATACCCGGTAGTGTTTTAATGGGGGGGGGGCATGGAAACGGAGCATCAAGTCAATTGGTAATTACATAACTAATGGACACCGGGTTTTGGTTGGGCGAAAAAGAATAGAAGAGGCTGGTAACAACCCCCCCACCCCCCCTTCGGAAGACGAGGGTTAATAATTTATACATTTAATTCGGATAAAGTAGACTTATCACATTCAATTTCGATGAAACTGACATTGGAATCAGTTCGAAATGGTATAATATCAAACAGCCACAGCGGTAAACAAATTAAACATAACCGGAAGTTAAAAATCTTACAATTTGTGGTTTTCGTGTACAATTACACGGGTGGGCGCGCTGGGCGCACTTCAGAAGTTTATACATTGTTAACAAGGGACATTGAACTTCATAACACCGTTTTTAAAGAGTAGGAAGTGATCGAGAAACATTTTATATTATTTTCACCAGATTGTTTTAACAATTAAGGGTCACCAAAAATCACCCAAAATGCAAGCTTTAATTGTATACAGTCGTAGCTCCACAAAGGAATGATGGATTTTGATGGGTTTTCGGTATTTCTAACAAAAATTCTCCTCTCTTGGGTGACAACAACTTGCCCAAAACAGATGAAATGAATTACTGTGCACTTCAAAAAAAACCATACAGTCAGGGGGTCACAACATTCGGTCAAATTACAAAGATTTGTGGACATTTTTACCGTAGTACTGAATCGACCGCGGCAAGAGATATAGATCACAAACGGTCTCGGTCTATGCAACCTGAATACACATCGAGTGCCTCGGTTTTGTCGAGATGAATGGGTATCGAATTAGGTAATTGGTCGTTTTCGCGTTGGTTGTCCGTCTTTCTATTATGTCCATGCCCACTGTGACCTTACACCTCTTCTGCCTTAAAGGAGACTCAGAGATGGGGGGGGATTTCCCGAGGAGGGCGCCCTCACATTTCCAAAAAAAATCGTGTTTTTTGCAATGTAAATAAAAAAATTGTTGTCCATATACTAATCAATGTGTGAAATTGCTAAGCTTAAATCGAATTCCTTCATATCGAAAATCAAACTTTGTTATAAAATTCCGGATCCGGAATTTTGTTATACACAGTATCCTATGGGACGGAATACTACACATAAATGCTTACTGCATCAAAACGAAAAATCCGATTCATCTCAAATTTCGGAATTGTTGCCATTTAGGTTAGTATCTTTAGTTATAGTTTCTTTTTTTCATTATTACACAAAAAATAATATTCGAAATCTCTGAGTCAGACTTTAAACAATATTGTTAAAATGTGCTGTAGACAAACTATACCGTAGTGGAGGCCAATAAAGTAGTAAGTGCACTAGCTACCTTAGTCAGAAATTTCTCTACAACATACTATACTAGGATTCAACCCCTCGTGTAACCTCTAGTACTTTTCAGGAGGCATCCCCCTTCAGGAGAGAAGTTTTTTAAACCACTGCCTAGTAAACACATGAATAACTGACACTTGATTTTTGTACCAACGGATGCATGGTCATCCTCTTTCACATGATACTAGAATTAGTACCCAAACATTGCAAGCCATTACGTCAGAGTGATGTCATAAATTCGCCAAGTCAGCAAAACTGGCCCAATTTTACATATACCACATGCGGTGTAGACTAGGTGATTTTTTTCACAAAAAAGTTCGGCATATCCAATGGTCACGCGGTTTTTGGGCTTACTGATGGGAAAGGACTAGTAGCTCTTATATATTCGGGCATTTTAGGTTATAAGAATGTTTTGAGTGAGTAAAAATTGCAAAATATCAATTTTTCACCATTATTCAATTCACACTTTTCTTAACATATGACTCATAGGGAGTCAAAATGGAGATTGTTGGTACTTATTATGATATCAATGGGAAGACGAAAATTCTAAGCTATCCTGGTTGGTACAAATTTATACAAACGGGGTTCAGTAACGAAAATGATACAAAAAATGGCTCAGGTAGAGGGTGAAGTCATAATTTTACTAGCCTATAAATCCGTATAAATAGACAGTCACGCTCCGACACTCGTGTAGTCTTTACATCTTCTTTTTTCTTCTATCGTGTACAAACCGGGTTATCAAAGATGATCCAGCCAGAGATGGTACAGCGTCTGGCTGCCTCACTGAATTCCGCAAGGTCATTGTTTGTGCAGTGCTGCTCCAGAAGTGCGGCAGACCAAGAGGTGTTCCATTGTCTGCGGTGCTGTTCCACAACCACAGGTAGTATCCTGATGTGCTTCAAGATAGCCCCAATTATTGCAAGGAACCATTAGATCGGCCAGTTCTGGTTCTCAATCTATTTCGGGCATCGCCATTCAGCCCATGAGGAGTCAGTACAGGTGCGGAATATGCTCACCAGTTTCAATACCGATAGATGTACTTGGTTGATGGCAAGATTTTCTTTCACAAGGCGGCTCTCTTTACCTCCTTAGAGACTGTTTCAAGAGGTTGGAATTGGCTTTAAGACACTATCTCTAAGTAAGGCGGTTGGCAGCAGGTATCGGTACAGACATTGGGTAAGTGGGGCGAGCATCCCATTGTGCCACGTGAGTTGTTCAAGATGTTATTGCGTGAAATACTTTACTCTCGTCTTCTCAATGTGGGTCTTTAAGAGAGAGTGCGGTCCAAGCTAACTCATAGGTAGACAGGATTATTCACAGTGCTCCAGGGGAGTTCCAGACCAGGTAACTTTAAGCTGACGTTGGCTTCCACGGTTGCGTAGATGGAAAGCACACACCTGTGTCTTAGATGGATTTGCACGGTAGGTGGTTTTCCTCATAATAAGAGTGAGTTCATCCAAAGCTTTGGAGAGTCAAGTGTGAAGTCGGCATCTTGTGCGCTAAATCCAAGATCGTCTGCATAAATAAAACGGCGGGTTCCTGCACTACTCGGGTGGTCGTTGGGATATATGTTGAACAGTAGAGGTTGCAAGCACACTCCCTTGTGTTACGACCATCTTGAGCCTACGCCATAGGCTCTTTTCGCTCCTGAGTGAACAAAGCACATCTGTAGCCAGCAAACCACGGATAAGCTCAGTCAAGCGGAGGTCCTTGGTAATTTCCAGGATCTTAGGGAGTAGGCATCTTGTGATTAACAGTGTCGTATGCTGTGAGAGGTCGACGAACACAGCTCCGCTTACCTACCCTTCTCGAAACCATCCTCAATGTGTTGAGTAGGGTTGAGTACTTGGCTTGTGTTGATTTGCCTGGACGGACAACTGCTTGTTCTGGTATTGAGTGATTTCTATCACAGGGTGCGCTTTTACGATTGAGCAGGAGGCGTTCAAGAGCTTGTAGGTATGGCTAAGGAGTGAGATAGGTCTGTAGCTCTTGGGATTGGAGGATCTTTCCAAGATTTAGGAGTGCCATAACACGGTGCTTTCCTCCGATCTTTGGGAAACTGTGGGAAATACGGCAGCAATTGTAGAGCTCAAGAGCATGCCTTTGCTAACTGGGCCAGATTTTTTAGTTGCTCAGTAGAGATGTTGTCAAGGCCTACTGCTTTTCTGGTTGAAGTTTAGCACTACCGGTTCCAATTCGTCCATCTGGAAGGGGCGAGTGAAACCAGGGTCACCACTATCACTCTTATGGTCTAGTTTGATTTCTTGGGTTCTTGCTGCACTTGCAATTTGAAAAAGCAGTTGCGTGTGGGCAACTTGGGTGGGTGTACAGTTGGCTGCTGTGGAGGTTTGTTGGATCCCCGAGCTTTCGGAGGTAGACCATGCTTTCTGCTGGGTATGGGTCATATCGGTGGAATCAATTAAAGTGTGCCAGGGTTGATCTTTTCCTGGGCGATCCTCTCCGAGACTTCCTCACCTTAGCAGTGTTTCAGCGAAAAAGGATCAGCTTCAAAAATGGTGATATACTTTGATATTCTCTAGCACATTCCTTGGAAAGGCCTGTATATATTCCGTCCTACAGCCTCTGGGTATGAATCTCCGTGCAGTCTTGTTCACTATTTGGGCAATCCTCTTCACGTTATGATCCAGGTCATCACTGACCTGTCGCTTCCTGTAGTTAGCGGCGCTTAAGAGGCACTTTGTTTGGTCTTCTGCAGCGTGGACTTGTGATACCGATTGTCGAGTTGAGTTGTGAACAGGAACCAGAACAATCTTGCTACAAAGGTTAGAGAGTTTTGCTAACCATAGCTAGATTTCAGGGTTGTACCTCTCTTCCAGCGGGCACTATGAAATGATGTCGGCAGCTTAGAGTCGGGAAGGAGAAGTGATGTGACTGTCTATGCCATTATTCGACAGCTTGTCCGTATTTGTTAGTTTTAATTGTAGCCCCATTGCGGTTACTATCTGCTGTGAAGTCGCCAATGAAGAGTGAGGGTGGTGGAGATTCCAGGGTTGAATTGAGGGTGCTCGAAATCTGCTGATTGAGGTTTGTAGACAGATGTAACTATGACAGAACTAAGCTCAATGGTGACGACTTTGATGCTGTTCAATCATCAGACATGAGGTGGCTTCGACTTCGGTACCGTCTCACAATATAGCCACTTCCCGTATTTGTCGTGGGGTCTCTCTGTGGCAAGGACCATTCCTGGTATGGTTTGGGCGGGTGGTTATTGATTCCTCGGTGGTTTCATGCAGACATAGGACATCGCAAAGGAGATTGTTACACAAATCAGCAATGATGGTACTTTTGCATTGGAAAAAACCTCCTCATTCAATGACACTATATCATGGCAGACCTGAGAAAAAGGCCTGCGCTGAGTCTAGTCATGACATGGGTATACTTAAGAAATGTGTTTAAGGGAAACAGTGTTTGGAGTTAGAGATTAGTTCTCTGCTTCGCTTCGCAGTTTTAACTTTGCTTCGCTACGAAGCTTAACAGGGAGACCACAAGACGGTTCTCTACGGTTCTCCCCCAAAGACTCGGTTTTAAAGGGGCATTTCTGGATCCACAGCCTCGTCCACCCGACTTACCTAAATGTGGTTGAAATTTTTTATATCATCTGAACCGTTAGCCATTAGTATCCACGTGTGCCCAATCTTCGTGTAAATTCGGTCGCACCTGTAAGAAATTCGCGATTTTGTATTTCGTCCGTAAACGGACAGAAATACACCACAGTAGCTATGGGACCGTGGGAAACGAGTGATTGCTAATAACACAAAACCGCATGCTCGGGATCTAGTGCGGGCCTATGAAATTGTAAAATTTGGTGAAGTTCATGTTCAAGGTGCTTGTTCCAGATTCATGGTACGTGTTCTCTACTTGATATGAGAGCCTGGCAATTGCACATAAAACCCCATAAGTAACGTGGGAAACAAAACTTAGCGGTTTTGATGGTAGACGCAATTAATGCAAGTTGCATAGCCCTATTCAATACTGGGATAATATTGATGGTTAACGACTAAAACGGCAGGTTTTCTTGGTTTATATCTTGGGAATGGAAAGGATTGAGGGCCTCAATTTCAGGACGACATGAGAAAATACGGCCTTTCATTATGATATCAAAAGCGATTACACTTCCGGGTAAAGCAGAGGGGTCCCAAAGGACGATCGGAACACGCAACCTTTAACTGTTGGCAACACTATAAAAGGACGGTCAAAATGGTCATACATCGTTCAAAATATATCGACCTTGGTACCAAAATGTAAGCAATTTCACAAGGAACCTGGTAGTATGGTCTTATTTTGTTATTCTTGTTATATCACTAACACCTAATTAGAGACAATAATATGTATAAATTGCCTTTTGCAGACCCCAGTCTATCCAAAGCAAGAGTTAGGCCAGGTTTTTGCACAATGCAGTCACCTGTAAACACTCTGCTTGAATGATAAGTTGAACCCTACACACCATCCGTTATTCTTGCTAGTTTTATCCATGGTAAGAAAGTAAACAAAGTTTTGTAAATGCGCAAATGACTGATGTAGTCTATACCAAAACCCATGGAAAGAATGGTCGGGATTACTGTGAATTTGAAATAACCACGATTTGCACTGTCAGAGACAAAAGTATGATATTAGTTATCAATTAGTCCAGTCACATGTATGATGTTTTAAATTATTCTTCCATCCAGATAACCTGAATAGTCTTGTCTAAAGCAAGATCAAGTTAGTCTTCTTTAGACGGGGGGGGGGGGGGGTCTCAGGTGTCGTTGGGGTAGGGACGTTCCTCCCCCCCCCCCCCCTCCGAGAGTCTGGGGGTAGGACCCATTAGCTATATCATTGTTTGCCAAAAAGGGACCCATAGCTATACCAAAGATGCCAAAAAAACAGTATGGTGTGATGTTTTAATTACTCTTTAATCAGAGCCCAGGGAGGGGGGTCAATGGTCATCAATTAATAAGGGGGTGCCAATGTGTGAAAGATGTAAAAGGGTATTTTTGCAAGAGTTTTAATCACTTAAAAATTTCAAAAAACTAAAAAATTAAAAAAAAAAAAAAGCTGTAAATTTCACACTTGAACCGGGCTTTGAACTTACATGAGGGTAAGATCGGTTTTTTCGAGTTTGAGCTATCCAGTCTTGTGCCCTGAATACAAGGATTAGGGGTCAAATATGCCATACGTACTAAGGGAGGATTTCAACACTGGTTTGGGGTGCTTTTAGATGATCAAATTAATTGTACTATTTTAACAGTACCTTTTGAAACTCCTTGTTTAGAGGGTGCCAGACTTTGAAAAATGCATTGTCGATTTTTTTTTGTAAAAGAGACTAACCCCATAACAATGGGTACTTTTTGATCATCGGCATCACTATAAAGTGGACTTCTTGTCAAATTCTCTAAACTTTGGACCAATTTTATGGACCATAATGAGTGGACCTTTTTTCCCCTTTTGTGGGATTTGTGTGGTGTTGTGTGGGGCTGTGATGGCAACCTGCTGCCTCGGTATATATTCCTGCTGCCTCGTATAGCTTTTAATGAGGTCTCCACTATACATGCACCTATCGAGGAAGACTAACGTGGCGGGACAGCACCCAATGGCGAAGGGCTGCCCAGCTTAGGCGGGCGGTAGCTGTCCAGTGAAGATGCGAGGATCTCTCCCACCGTCGGAGTAGCCCCTGGCGCTATGCTCTAGAGCTTAAAGTGCCCCCCCCCCCAAATAGCTAAAAACCGGTAACTGCTACTCCCGTGTTGGTTCTACACTATGAAGCGAAGTGGAGTGCCTTACAGGGCGCAAGCCGGGCAATTGTATGGAGATCCGTATGTTGCCCAGGCACATGAATCCCCCTCTCCACGTTGAAGACAAATCCAAAGGAACGTCGAGAAAAGATACAGCTTTGGTGCAAGCAGCGTCGCAGGAGTTGCGGAACTGGTGTGAGTAGAGCAGTCAGTAGCCTACGGGACTCCAACTCAAGGATTGATCCTCAGGGTTGTCTCCCCCAAGCCTTTCCTGCAATCAGGTGAGTCTAAAAGGCAGCAGATACTATAACGTCTGGTAGAAACCACGGGACCGTTGAACATGTGGTTTCTTCCGCCATTAATGCTGGTATGTTCAGCAGCATACATAGTTATTTAATGGCCTATCACGAGCCCTAACCTATAAGGATATAAAGGGAACGTGAACAGCATTTGGTCCAGTGCCAACCAAACCGGAGTATGGCGATACAATGTCCACAACCTCGACCATTGTGGGTATGTCCACGCAGGTCAATGGATGTTGGTATCAGGGACTCTGAACATTCCAGGGCACCTTTGACCCTACCTAACTTATGTTAATCCACTAAACCTAGGCAACTGGAATGCTGAGGAAGGAAATAAGAAACTAGAAAAAGGAGGAAAAAGAGCTATGGGAGGTGGAGGTCACTCAAATCCTCACTCTGGAATAGAGACACAAATCCAGCCCACCACCAAAACCAGTGCACAATTCTGGACACAAAATTGAACATTGCAGCAATATAGATGTGCTATTGACTTAATGCAATTACAACATCATACATCTATGGAATGAAACCCATCATCTAACATTGGTATCCAAGAGGTCTGTGACAGGATTTCCCAGGATAATGTAATGATAATGTGGGATGTACCGGCATTATAAACACATGATAATTGTGGATCGATCAAGGACCTATAGCTCAGACAGTGGATGTTTGTCTCAATGACCCCTTTTCATGACAATTTTGTTATGCAAGGGTCGTTTTTCAAAAATGTCTCAAATTTGTTTGAACAATTAGTCAAATGTTCCATCGGAAGGCCCAACTTTTTCAATCTGATTCCAAATTCCAAATCTGCTAAAATGTCCAAAATTTTGATATTTTCAATATTTCTATTGCACTAAATTGCCCAAAAAATGGTATAGCTATGGTTCCTACCCCAGACTCCGGATGCAAACCCTACCCAAACCAAAACCTGAGACCCCCCCCCCCCCATTAGTCAATGTTCTCAATCGGAAGCCAAATGTTTTTGACCAGTGAACCCCCCTCCCCGGGCATGAATGGAAGAGTAATTAAAACATCACACGTGCGGGTAGGACTGAAAATAGTATACCAACTTTTGTCTCTGTCAATCGTGGTGGTTTCACGGTTATTACGATTTCATTCATGGTAAGTATACCGGTGTCCCACAAAAAACGCAACACTTGGTGGCAGGGCGCCATAAGTTTTGAAACAAAAGCACGTTACTTCTTATTCTTTGTTGTAAGGTTAAGGGGGGACTGTTAGCTAATATTCTGAAAGTTCATAAAGATAGATCAATACTTTTTTAAGATATGACCCCAGCAATCAAGTAACCCACAGAACCCATTTTACAAAAATGAGGAGCTGGTTAACCATGTTAACCACAAGACTGGCAATGAAGAAAAGCAATGGCAAATAAAATATTGATTGCAATCAACATTTACTTGCCGAAATTCATGCAGAACAACTTCTACTGGGTCAAATGACTGCATTTACATAATTATTATTTAACTGATAATAATAAAACATTAATTTATTGGTGATAAAATATGTTTCAAGAAGATATAAAACTATGACTAAGTCATAGACAAACTCCACATTACATAAAATGATAAATGCGTTGGGCTGCAACTTGCTTGTTACTGAAAATAATGTTACATTCTCAACTTTATGACAGTAAAACCTATGTTTTCGACACAAAACTCAATAACAATATCAGTATATTCATTCTGTCATTAAATTTTGGGTTAAGATAACTCCTTGTGTGCCATCACAAAATGTTGATGAATGATTAGCTCTAATCCAATGCTGCCTAATTTGGACAATATAAAGAGTTTGTTGATCATAAATTCCTAATTCGATCTTTTAAGTGTGTTAAAATTCATGTTTTTAGCTATTATTACCAATGGAAACATTCATATGTTAATATTTGTTGCAGCACCTGTCTTTTAAAAAAGGGGAAAATGGTGGTTGGACTTAGAGATTCATATTGGTGGTTCTGGGCGCAAAACGTACAGTGCCGTATTTGTGGTTAATAGCGCCTCAATTTGATTAAATGGGTCCTGCAGGTTACTTGATTTCTGGGTCATATCGTAAAGAATATTGACTCTACCTTTATGAACTTTTCAGAGATATTAGCTAACAGTCCCATCTTACGTTACAACAAAGAATAAGCAGTCACGTGCTTTTGTTCAAAACTTATGGCGCCTGCCACCAAGTGTTGCGTTTTTTTTGGGACACAC
Organism: Ophioderma brevispina; assembly: GCA_023653785.1. NCBI lineage: Eukaryota > Metazoa > Echinodermata > Ophiuroidea > Amphilepidida > Ophiodermatidae > Ophioderma > Ophioderma brevispina. Next base: position 84,255 of record JAMKCH010009692.1, on the reverse strand, counting down.
GGTATATTTAATAATTATTTTACATGATATGACATACACAGCAAGATTCCTACTCACGGTGTAACCCAGAGCTTAGGCTACTCCATGTGTACTCTAAGCTCTACTCTAAGGGTACCCCTTGATGCATTATTAATGCTGTACCTACAACTAAGTACTTGCAAAGTACACAAGCCACTGGATGGATAGCAGCTATGTTTACCTAACAGTACCCATCCTACAGTGTACTCTGCAGTTACCTGCTAGATGACTGACAGGTACCCATGTAAGCCACCAGTAGTGGAGTACCTCTGCAGCTGCTACTCGGGAGTACCTTCACAGGTACTGCCCTACCTGCTGCCTAGTTGGCAGCACTTTGGACCATAGAGGGCGCCAAACATTCCATTGTTGTTTACGACTTTCTGATCATTTTCAAGCTTAGTAACGTCCATATTTGAGTTGAGCATCACCAAAACCCCTACAGATGACATTTTGTGTAAAAATATATAAAATATGTGACCAAAATGTTAAATAATGGATAAAAGTATAGCCTACTAAAATAATCACACAGAGCTCAAAGCTCATTTGCATGGGAGTACCCACGCAGGTACTCCCGCATGGAGTGACTAGTGGTTAAGCTACTATACCTAGGTGGATGATTACCCCCCACTTTTGCAGCCGGCGATGTGGTACCCATGCGGGTGGGTACTCTGTAGCTACTTAACAGCTACTTCAAAGGTACTCCCATGAAGAAATTGGTTGTGTAACCATTACACATGACATATGATATGGCATAACCAATGATAACCATCCACACCAGAAATACTTTCGATATTCTAATTGCAAGAAACATAACTGATTTTGCATCCAGAGGTATTCGATCAAAGGGTGCTGTGCTTTCTGGAAATAAAAGGAGCAAAAATAGTTTAAATATATTTACTCAAGGATACTTTTCTTCAAACCCATAGCTAACTTCTGTTTTCATCTTTATTGCAGTACATACATGAAATGCCACATTAATGCAAATAACAACTAATGTAAGTTTGTGATTGACTTGTATCATATCATGTTTTAGATTAGGAGACGTCTACCTCTGGTCTTTAAGGCCTTTATTTAGAGAATAAAGGTGTGATTTTGGGAACCGGTACTCTCTTTACGACGAATTGAACCCAAGGCGATACCATTATTTTAAGTGGAAGAACGAGGCCGGAGGCCGAGTTCTTCCACGCAAAAAAAAAAAAAAAAAAAAAAACCCCCACTTTTGCAGCCGGCGATGTGGTACCCATGCGGGTGGGTACTCTGTAGCTACTTAACAGCTACTTCAAAGGTACTCCCATGAAGAAATTGGTTGTGTAACCATTACACATGACATATGATATGGCATAACCAATGATAACCATCCACACCAGAAATACTTTCGATATTCTAATTGCAAGAAACATAACTGATTTTGCATCCAGAGGTATTCGATCAAAGGGTGCTGTGCTTTCTGGAAATAAAAGGAGCAAAAATAGTTTAAATATATTTACTCAAGGACACTTTTCTTCAAACCCATAGCTAACTTCTGTTTTCATCTTTATTGCAGTACATACATGAAATGCCACATTAATGCAAATAACAGCTAATGTAAGTTTGTGATTGACTTGTATCATATCATGTTTTAGATTAGGAGACGTCTACCTCTGGTCTTTAAGGTCTTTATTGTTAAATAAAGTTCAAGTTCATTCTCTCTCGCTCTTCTCTCTCTCTTCTCTTCTTCTCTCTCTCTCTCTCTCGCCCTCTTTTCTCTCTCTCTCTCTCTATAAAAAAAAAAAAAAAAAAAAATGCCACCACCCAGTGACAACAATCGAACAACCCGTTGAACGCAACGACCAAACGCAACGAAACGCAACGTTGGCAAGCGCGCGCGAACGTAGCTAAACGCGGTATGACGCGAGCGCTTCAACCTAAAAATAACATCAATACGCAGCGCGTACTACCTGGGTTCAATTAAACGAATTGAACCCAGGCATCAGCCAATGAAATTGCTTACATTCTCACAGCTGTTTAAGAATGTTAAATAAAGTTCAAGTTCATTCTCTCTCGCTCTTCTCTCTCTCTTCTCTCTCTCTCTCTCGCTCTCTCTTCTCTCTCTCTCTCTCTATATATATATCTCCCTCGCTCTCTCTCTCTTTTCCTCTTCCTCACTTTATTTGTTATGCCATTGGAGAAACATTGAAATATTCCATGAAGGCTCATGCATATCACTGATTTGCCAAATCGAACAATCGAAAAAATAATCAAAAGTCCGATTTTTGTAGGTTTCTATAATAAGTATAGCTATCCTAACACATCTTGCAAGTTATAATGCTGAAAGCAACCTAATAAAGACAAAATCTGGTATTTTAGTCTCAACTGTCCGTACGGACACTTTCTACAATACGTAACTGAATGGGGATTTATATCTTCCCAGGTCAAAATTCCAGTTGATCCCAGTTGAAAGTTGTTCAATTTTCCGTGACGGAACTAACTGGTTTCAACTGTTTTTAACTGTTTGTAACTTGTCTTAACTGAGTTCAACTGGTCAGTAAAAACCTAGTTGAAAATTGTTCCATTTTCAGTACTATTTTCCGTCACGGAATCAATTGATTCAACTGGGATCAACTGGATTTCAACTGGTTCCAGTTGAAACCAGTTCGGCTGGAATCAACTGGAATTTTGACCTGGGTTGGGACACTGTTGTTTTGTTCCTTTTTTATGATTTTGAATTGAAAAAAAATAGCGTATGCAATTTCAGAGATTTATCCTTCACTTCCTTCCTTCGAATATCCTTCGAATATTTTGGCTCTTTTATGGACCACTGATAGTGCCTTTTTTATTTCATTGGATTGATTGACATGAAGACACGCTGAGATGAGATGCAAGAAATAATTATGTTGCTGAGAAATTGAATGAACTTTGGTACTAATTTTACCTTGTTAACATTACCACATACACTCGTCCTGTTCATTAAAACCTAATTATGTGTTGATTCAGAATCTTAATCAAACCAGTGTCGAGTCACTCCGATTTATTTGTTTATTCAGATTATTATAAATCCTGTAAATTTACCCCCGTTTTTATTTTGTTATACTTCACGGTGATTGACACTATGCATTGTTCTAGTCCGACCTACATTATAAACAAATTGTAGTGTATATGCAGATTGAATTTTACCACAATTTCTTGATATTATAGTCAATATTGGCCCCTTTCGCGGTCATGCGATATTGTCGGCCGCTGGCTATAATCGATAGCAAAGGGACGAGAGGAAGGACGATCTGAAGACCGGACAACTGTCCTTGGCCAAAGTTGCACTTAAAATGACCACAATATAGCATCTTCCTAAATAAATGTTGCTAGGGGCGATGAAATACAAGGAGCTTCGAAAATCAGAATGAATGGAGAGATTGCCCTAATTTTCGCTCAATTGCTTCCGAATTTCAGTGCAGGGACAGAGGTCCAATCGCGATTCTTTACACTCGTTTTCTTACATGCACTTTTAATTTTCCAACTCGGGAAATGCGATATTTTGGTTGGCGAATATAACTCTTTCTAAAGTCCGTGTTATTTTATATCCGGTTTGAAAAATACAATGGAGGCGGAATTAAAGAGTAAAACGTGTCAAAACAATCCGTTAACAACAAAAAGCTGAGCTCAAGCCCTTTTCTGTGGGTAAAAGATGATTGGACGTTACTGCACTATAATAACTGATACGCCTATACACTATAAAGATACAAGTAGATTTTTTGAGGATACAAATATAATTTTCACTTGATTGGTTTCGAACATCTACCAAGAACCTTTTGAAGGTTTATTGGACAAACAAGTAGAAAAGTATAAAAAAAATAAGTTTCGAACTTGCATGCTGTCTTAATCGGTCCTATAAAACTGCAAAAAATTAGAGTGCAATTTACAGTAAAATACTGTAAAAAAGGCTTAGAAAATGAGAGTATTTAGTTGTAATAAAATCCTGGCAGCAATTCTATACCAACAAAATCCCGGCTGTATTAGGATTCCATTCAAATTAACTGCTTCTTTTACAGTTTGATGTAATACATTTTACAACAAATTGTAAATTTTACAGTATATGCACCGTAAAATTTGGTTGAGTGTTATTGACATTCGTGGATAGGCCTATAGAACAATGTGTATTGTCATATAGTTGACTACCTTTGGGGATTTTTTGTTCATATCTAATGGAAGCGGTTGTCAGACCGAAAATGTTACTGGGATTATGTGAAAAATCTGAGCTTTCTTCTGATACCAAAATCTCGCATTTGATAAGGTGAAGTGGGTGGACGAGGCTGTCAATCGGGTCACCAACCTTTGATGCAATGCTGTACACTGTTAAAAAAAAAAAAAAAAAAAAAAAAAACACTATAAAGATACAAGTAGATTTTTTGAGGATACAAATATAATTTTCACTTGATTGGTTTCGAACATCTACCAAGAACCTTTTGAAGGTTTATTGGACAAACAAGTAGAAAAGTATAAAAAAAATAAGTTTCGAACTTGCATGCTGTCTTAATCGGTCCTATAAAACTGCAAAAAATTAGAGTGCAATTTACAGTAAAATACTGTAAAAAAGGCTTAGAAAATGAGAGTATTTAGTTGTAATAAAATCCTGGCAGCAATTCTATACCAACAAAATCCCGGCTGTATTAGGATTCCATTCAAATTAAAGACACTATCAGTGATTTGCTAAATCAGAAAATCGAAAAAATCATCAAAAATCAGATTTTTGCATGTATGTAACAAGTACAGGTATCCTAACATACCCTGCAAATGATAAGACCAGAAGCAACCTAATAAGGACAGAATCGGGACTTTTAGTCATTACTATACTGTCCGTTCGGACACTTACTACAACACGTAATTGAATGGGGAATCGTATCTTGGAACCCTGCCGTTTTCTTCCTTTTCTGTCAATTCTTCAGTTGGAAAAGGTAACTTATGAGAATTCTACAGACTTATCCTTCACTCTGAAGCTATTCCTGCAAATTTCAAATATTTTTCGAATCACTGATAGTGTCTTTAACTGCTTCTTTTACAGTTTGATGTAATACATTTTACAACAAATTGTAAATTTTACAGTATATGCACCGTAAAATTTGGTTGAGTGTTATTGACATTCGTGGATAGGCCTATAGAACAATGTGTATTGTCATATAGTTGACTACCTTTGGGGATTTTTTGTTCATATCTAATGGAAGCGGTTGTCAGACCGAAAATGTTACTGGGATTATGTGAAAAATCTGAGCTTTCTTCTGATACCAAAATCTCGCATTTGATAAGGTGAAGTGGGTGGACGAGGCTGTCAATCGGGTCACCAACCTTTGATGCAATGCTGTACACTGTTAAAAATTTCTGTTGTTTAACGGTATATACCGGAATCCTACTCCCGGTATTCTACCGTTAAATAACAACAAGATGAATTTGCCGTTATGATTGAAGAGAAGTTTTGATGTTTTATCGATGTTTGTATGAAAAAAAAAACACATATTTTGTGTTAAAGTCATTAAAATGCTTAAGAATCTCTTAAATACGGTAAATTTGCTTTTTTACAATCCACCGTATTTTTAACGGCAGAATACTGGCAGCTGGGATTCCGGTATTCTACCGTTAAAAAAAGTTACTTTTTCTAACAGTGTATTTGATATGGGTGAAGTAAAGCCCCCAGAAATTCAAAGGTTGTCTATTTCATTGTCACACTTTAAGTCATTTTCATTGATAAATATAATATTATGATTAATGTCACTTGGACCAAGTCAAAAATGCATATTTCTAAGATCATTCCACGTTCATAAAACTTTACTCTTTGAGAAAGGCAACTATATTTTCGTCATTAATTTCGTCATTAACTTTCCATTCACTGATAAAAAAAATCTGTGCCAATCAAGTTTATTTCATATCAAGATCAAACATATAAAAATATATACAATGTGAGCATATGGTGTGCTTCATCTGTAGGGTGGCTTAGCAAAATTATCGTTACACAATGGACAAAATCACCAAATTTGGCACAAACACTCCTGATGACCTATTTATCAATTCTATCCGAGGATCCATCTCCAAATATGTACGGAAGCCCCTCCCCGGGGGTCCCTTAGTAATTCGCTGATGTAGTGCACGTTAGTATCCATTGGTTACTGGTTCAAGCCTTGGCTCATGCACCTGTTCCGAATTATGATTTGCCATAGGATTTGTGATCAGTGGCTCGAACCAAAGTTTATAGCGTGAGCCAGTTGACTTGGCAACCGTCTTATTCTAACGTGCTCTACATCAGCGAATAACGGTTTGATTGTGACAAATCGAAGAGATTTTGCAGCTATTGCTCATCCTCAAATCCTTGTATTGTATAGTAAAATGTTTGTCTTGTGATCTGCTTTAAAAAGTGGCATGAGGATACCAATTTATGGGGAACAGATTTATCCAAATCTGCACTTGATTGGATAGAATACCTACTGATAACGTTTCAAAGGTTCATTGGATAAACAAGAAAAGAAAAATAAAATAAAAAAAAAACCCAACTCGCCTGCTGTCCTAATTGGTCTTGTTGAGAAAAGAAACAAGCTTGAATTTTCTGTCGTGCACGACAGAAAATATTACTAAAAGTAAATCATCTTTGTATTACATTTTTTTACAATTTTCAGCTTAACCAATTGTTTATCCACTGCGTTTTTTCTATTTTTTGGTATATCTTTTGACAAACTCAGTTGTTTACTTGATAAACCTTGTTTTTCAAGAAAGCTTTGTTTATTGCTTTGAAGAACATTGTTTTTCACTTAATAAACCTTGTTTTTGATTTTTGGGCATTATTTGTATGAAAAACTTAGTTTATCACTTGAAAAACCTTGTTTTTTCAGGAAAATTTTAATTTTGTTTATCACTTTGAAAAACCTTGTTTTTATTTGATAAACCCTGTCTTTATTTTTTTGGGCAATATTTAAAAAAAAAACAAGTTTATTAGTTGATAAACTGAGTTTATCACCTGATAAATCTTGTTTTGCAAGGAAAATCTACTTATCACTTTGCAAAACTTTTTTTCAGTTGATAAACCTTGTGCTTTGATTTTTTGGACATCCCTCTATATACCCGTCACTTTGAGGACTTCTCCGATATCCACGCTCGAATTTCATTTTTTTGTCAAAAGAGGTGAAATACCTGGTAACGATAACTTCGAGCCTTTAACAAAAGTTGACTACTTGTAAAAAAGTTATAAAAAGGGGGTGGGAAACCCCTCCGTCGGAGGACGAGGGTTAAAGGTGCATCTTGCACTTCTGTTTCGTTTGTGATTCACGATTCACCAGATATCGCAGAAAAAAATCCACAAAATGTCAGTTAAAGTGGCATTTCGTGATCCACAGCCTCGTCCCCTCGACTTAACTAAAAAAAGGTGAGACTTTTATATCATCTGAACTGTAGATCTAAATAAAGTCCGTGTTAGTTGAATCTCGGTTAAACAACTCACAATGGAGGCGGAATTAAAGAGTAAAACGTGTCAAAACAATCAGTTAACAATAAAAGATGAGCTCAAGCCCTTTTTCGTGGCAAAAAGATGATTGGACGTCTTCTGCCACGTTAATGACTGATATGATATATCTCTTAAGAGATCACAAGGAGATTTTCTGAGGATAAAAAAAATTATCTAAATTTTCGCTTGAATGGTTTAGGGACACCTACCAAGAAAACCTTTTGGAAGGTTTTTGGACACAAGTAGAAACTAGAAAGGTTTTGAACTTGCATGCTGTCTAAACCGGGCCTATATACTGCAAAAGATTGCAGTGCAATTACAGTAAAATACGTAAAAGGCTTATAGAAAATGAGAGTATTTTAGCTGTACTTTGGATACCGCAAGATACTGTATTTTACGTACAATTTCCAGGCCTATTATGACCACCATTTAAGGTGGGAGCTCTATTCAAATTTTAAGACATATCAACCTTTTTATACACTGTTAAAAAATTCTGTTGTTTAACTTAACATACCGGAATCCTACTGCCGGTATTTCCCGTTCATACACACCCACCCCTAAAGATGAATTTGCCGTTATGCTTTGACGAGACGTTTTGATGTTTTCGTGCTTATATGGAGAACAAATACATTTTGTGTTCCACCCCCAACCCAAATTCTCTTCACGCAACCCACCTCCCGCCAACGCAACCACATTCACCACCCGCGCCGCTCACCCAACCAGACCTTTTCCTACCCCTCTCCCCCAACCACATCTAACATCATCTATACACCCTCATCCCACCACTTTTTCCCCTCACCACCACTTCTCCTCTCACGTCTCTAACTAGTCTTTCACTCATTAACCCGTCCCCTTCCAAAACCCCACAACTAAAAAAAAACAAAAAACCAACGACACTATCAGTGATTTGTAAATTCGCAAATCGAAAAAATCATCAAAAATCAGAATTTTTGCATGTAGTAACAAGTACAGTATCCCCATACCCTGCCAAATGATAAGCCCCAGAAGCAACCTAATAAGGGACAGAATCGGAGATTGAGTCATTATTGATCCGAACGGACACTTACTACAACACGAATGGAATGGAGAATCGTAGATTGGAACACTGGCCGTTTTCTTCCTTTTCTGTCCAATTCTACAAGCTGGAAAAGGTAACGTATGAGATCTACAGATTTATCTTCACTTTGAAGCTATTCCTGCAATTTCAAATTATTTTTCAAATCACTGATAGTGTCTGTCAAGATTAAAATGCTCAAGAATATCTTAAATGACAGTAAATTTACTTTCTACGAGGCACTATATTTTAACGGTTTAGATACTGGCAGCTGGGGAGGATTCCGGTAATTTACAGTAAAACGTTATTTTGTCTAAAAGTGTCCCACTATTATGAATTTTCAATTATAAGCTTAACTACTAATATTTTTTTTTCACTAAGAAAAAGTACTGATAAATTTTACCGGAAAAAAAAAAAAAATGGCAGCAGTTCTGCCAAAGCTGATTTCAGGAGTCCATTCGAATTCAACTGTTTTTTTTATTCGTTTGAGTAATAATTTTAAAACAAACTGTTTTTATTTTTTTTATTTTTAACTACTTAGTAAGGGTGAGTGTTCTTGACATTGTGGATATGCCTACCAATTATGGTGTTTGTCCGTGCTATTTTATTTTCAATCTCTGTTAAAATTACCTCATCAAATATATGTTTTGTTTTGAGTGTTTTGATTGATTAATTTTTACAGTATAATGTCATGTTTACAGTAAAGTTGTCGACGGCAGAATTGGCCAGTCAAATACCTAAATTGACAATTTTTTCTGTCATGCAGACAGACAGATTAAAATACGAAATCATGGGTTTTTTTTTTATAAAGACGTTTTTTGCGTTTATTGGACACTAAGTATCTATGGACAACACGCGTGACCTAAAACGCATAATACATTAAAAGAGGTGTGGTCGAGGTGGTTTTTTTTTTTAGTTTCCGGCGTTTCGTTTTGTTTTGCCGCGTTGACCCAAGTGATATTCGGGAATAGATGTCTATAAGAAATCAAATTTCGATCGAGTGCTGAGAGCAAATAGGCAACAGCGCTCTGAAATTGCGTGGAAAAGACATTTACAAAATGTCTGTATTAATATTACTTTGCTTCGAATTAGATATGTTCACATCAAATTGTGCAACGACGACAACAACAAGAAGAAACGGCAGCCTTGCTTTTCTTCTCTCGCTCTATTCTCTCTATTTTTTGGGGGGGGCGGGGGGGGGGAGGGGGATCCGCGCCTGCCATTGCACCTCGCTTTCACCAATGAGAAAGGCGCGTGCCTTCGAGCTATGCTATATTCTTACTCCTCCCTTATAATGCCCATTCAAACTCTTTTCCCCCACCCAACACCATAGAAGTGGCTGAGTTGTGAGGCACATCCAACAAGATACCATACGCTTAATTAAAACGTCTTCCAGCACGTCATGTCTATAACTACATGTCTAGTCTTAAAACGTGTCCTGCATGTCTTTGAGCGGTCTTGCGCAGAGATGCAACTTGTTCTAGCTACAGAAAATGTCTCAAACTCATATCTAATGGATAAGAGGTTGTCAGGCTGAAAAATGTACTGGGATGTGAAAAAAAACTTATGAGATTTCTTTCCCAAAAATCTCGAATTGATAACGGTTAAGGAGGTGGACGAGGCTGTCAATCGGGTCACAAATTGATGTAATGCTGACACTGTTAAAACATTCTGTAATGTTTAACGGTAAAAAATACCGGAATCCTACTGCCGGTATTCTACCGTTAAAATAAAAAAACCTAAAGAGAGGAATTTGCCGTTATGATTGAAGAGAAGTTTGATGTTTTTCGAGTTTGTATGAAGAAAACCACATATAGTATTTTGGTAAAGTCATTAAAAAAGGCCAGAATCTCTTAAAACAGTAAATTTATTTTACAATGCCCGTATTTTTCACGGTAGACTATGAGCTGATGGGAGATGCCTGTATTCTACCGTTTAATAAAAACCGTGATTTTTTCTAACAGTGTATTTGATATGGGTGAAGTAAAGCCCCAGGATCAAGGTGTCTATTTCTTAGTCAGACTTTAAGTATTCTACATTGATAAATATATATTATGATTAATGTCACTTGGGACCAAGTCAAAAATGTCATATTCTAAGATCATTCCACGTTCAAAAACGTTACTCTTGAGAAAGGCAACTATCTTTCGTCCTTAATTTCGTCAATAATTTGTCCATTCACTGAAATCCATTTTTTTAATAAAAAGTGCATTCAACCTCAATTTACATATATGACGACATATTTACTGTGCGTAGGCAGACTTTTCTACAGCACTACGCATACAGCAATAAAACTGTGGCCAATCAAGTTTATTTTCATATCAACATCAAACATGAGCATTAAGTGTGCTTCACCCTGATCTTTTAGTAATACGTTTTTTGTGACAAATCGAAGAGATTTTGCAGCGATTGCTCACCTCAAAACCTTGTTTGTATTAAAGTCAAATGTTTTGTCTTGTGGAATTGCTTAAAGGGGCACGAGGATCCATTTTGGGGACGATTTACCAAATATGCACTTGATTGGATTTTTTGTAGAAATCCTACTGATGAACGTTTCAAAGTTTCATTGGATAAACGAGAAAGAAAAATACAATAAACTACCAACTCGTCCGCTGCCTAATTGGTCTATGTTGAGAAAAACCAAGCTTGAAATTTTTCGGTCGTGCACGACATGCGCGAAATATTACTAAAAGTAAATCATCTTTGTATTACATTTTAATTACAATTTGCAGCTTAACCAATTGTTTATCCCTGCGTTTTTTTTCTATTTTTTGGTATATCTTTTTGAAAACTCAGTTTTTTACTTGATCAACCTTGTTTTTCAAGAAAGCTTTGTTTATTGCTTTGAAGAACATTGGTTTTTCACTTGATAAAACCTGTTTTTTGATTTTGGGGCATTATTTGTATGAAAAACTGGTTTATCACTTGAACAACCTTGTTTTTTCAGGAAATTTTGTTTATCACTTTGAAAAACCTTGTTTTTATTGCTAACCCTGTCTTTACTTTTTGGGGGCAATATTAAAACAAAAAAAAGTTTATTAGTTGATAAACTGAGTTTATCACCGATAAATCTTGTTTTGCAAGTGAAATTCTACTATCATTTGCAAAACTTTTTTTTCAGTTATAAACCTTGTGCTTTATTTTTTGGACATCCCTCTTATACCCGTCACTTTGAGGACTTCTCCGATATCCACGCTCGAATTTCATTTTTTTGTCAAAAGAGGTGAAATACCTGGTAACGATAACTTCGAGCCTTTAACAAAAGTTGACTACTTGTAAAAAAGTTATAAAAAGGGGGTGGGAAACCCCTCCGTCGGAGGACGAGGGTTAAAGGTGCATCTTGCACTTCTGTTTCGTTTGTGATTCACGATTCACCAGATATCGCAGAAAAAAATCCACAAAATGTCAGTTAAAGTGGCATTTCGTGATCCACAGCCTCGTCCCCTCGACTTAACTAAAAAAAGGTGAGACTTTTATATCATCTGAACTGTAGATCTAAGTATAGTTTGTGTGTCTAATCTTACGTGAAAATTCGATCAACTCTGGAAGAAATTCGTAATGTTGTATTTTTTGTTAAAAATGACCGTTAAAAAAAAAACAAAAACAAAAAAAAACAAACCCAAAAACCCGGTATTTTAACTGGCAACTGGGACTCGCAACGTGCAAATAACTGTGTTGGGAGTCCCTGTTGCCAGTTAAAATACCGCTTTTTTACAATTATTTTTAACAGTGTAGGCGCATAGTTCGCTTGATGGCATGTGATTTACTAGAAGGGATGTCTAAAATGGGCTCTGAAGACATCATGTATTGATTTATTATGTTATCTATTTTTGAAGACATGTCTACATCCAAGACATTTATAACGCATAGATTTTAGAGTGAAGTTGTTTGAGTATTGAGGAGGCCCAAATAAAATTACACAGAAATTTATCGGCAAGCAGAGTCGATTATTAATTTGAAACGAAATGATGATGATGCATGATGATGATGATGATGATGATTATTGAAATCACGTGTTTCATTTTATGTTTGATTTCGAAACCAAAATTTAACAATATTAATTGCACGCCCAGATTGAGTAAAAAAAAGCCATGTACCATTTTTGTGTTCATACTCCCTTTAAAAAAGGGTGTGCAATATCCAACAACAAAATAAGAAATGCGTGGATTGTAGCAAAAAATCCATATTAAGTTATATATCAATCACTTGACATGTTAAACAAGCCCTGGTCATATCTTGCCTCAAAGTGTAGCCTCCATCGGGAGCAATTTGGCATCGTTGGAGGTGTTTTATTCCGCCTGTGGCCTGGTGTACCGCGTGCTTTGTACTTCTTTTGTAAACTGGTTTGATCACTTATGATATGATACGTTAATACTGGCGGCTATTTGGACGCCTTGAACTGGTCGACCTACTTCTTTTGTCGGTAAGTGTCCAGAAGGGAAACACCATGAACATGACAGAACTTTAATTTTAACACCAAAAATAATCGGGAAAAGAGCAAAATACAAAATAACAATATGTTGAAAAGTGGTCGTAATAGAAACGGGTATATTTCCGTAGTTTTAGCAAAAACTATTGAAAATATTAATATTTTCAACTTTCCTCTCAGAGAGAGTATTTCTCACTTTTTGTCCTCTATCCTTCTGTCATTTTTTTTTAAATTCTTTAAAAAAATAAAAGTTATAGTCCTTGTAACAGCATCGTTTGCCTGTTCCCCAATATATGTTTTAGGTAAATGTTTTATAAATGTACAGCATCCGGGACCTAAGCATGCAGAATAAAAACAAAGGCGATAAACTCGTGGAAACATCACACGTCTCATAACATATCAATCAGTTTTAAACAAAATTCAAATAAATAAAACGCATCCTGTTATGCAGAAAACGACGTTTGATGAGGATAATGCCGTACTCTCAACGTTGCTGTCTTCCCCTGATAGCTCTGGCGTCGTCGAACTAGCCCGGGGCGTACGTTAATGTTAAGGTATGCGAGCTCATAGCTACAAACATGAGTTTGAGCCACAAGGCTACATTTTTATGCGGCGAAAAAATGTCTGATTGTGTTTATTGTCTGGAACGCACTAATCCATGCCCAAGAAAAATAACACGACTGTTATGTATTTTATTAACGAAGGAACTATGGAGACAAACACTGCTGGAGGTCATTTCGTCCATCAGTCGTAATTTTCTCCATGTAATTTGCCATTTTCTTATACTTGGAAAACAAACGTTTTGAGTTTATAGTGCACACTGATGGATTCCAAGATGTATTTGTAGCTTATAGCATATCGCCGTATTTAAATGCTTACAGCGTTACCCCTCCACGTTTTGTTATTGAAAATTACCAGCGATATTATGCCAGCTTACCAAATATCCCGAAGCATCAATGGAATTGAACAATTCGTTTTGTTTATAGTTAAGAAAAAATAGGCCTTATTATTTACAAGACACGACTTGCATTTTACTTGAATCATAATTTTCTTTTGATTTGCAGGAAAGACTAGAACTGGCTAATCATCAAATCGACATGTTCCGTTAGGCCTTAGCTACAAGGAAATGTTGACCGGTTTTGGTTGCCAACATGCCTTACTCAAGGAGAATTTGCACGGGGCTTACATGGCTCTATTGCCTGCAGCAGCGTTGTGCGTATTGATTTGGACTCGGCACACCATCCTTACCCCTGGGTCAACTTTCTTTCTTTTGGCCTGCGGGGCAAAACCAAATTATCCTTCAGCTAGAACTGAGGTGCCATCGTCGCTGACCCAGCTTTCTCCCCGCAGGCGCCCCGCCATCTGCCCGCCTGAGAAATCGGTGATATGCGCGCACGATGAAACTTGCCGTGTGACCTAATTAAAGGGCTACAAATCTTATCGTTATTTTGCAAATCGTAGCTTTTTGTACTTATTTATGTCGCCTTGCTTGAAATCTTGCTTGAAGTCCGCCGGCTCACTCGCTCACTCACTCGCTTCACTCCCCAAGCAATACTCTTTCATTCAAACTCAATCGTCCACTCTAACTCAATCATAGAATTCATTTACTCAATTTAGCGCTCAGTCACTTTACTATAGGACTCGAGCATTACCCATTCACACAGTTACAGATATTGTATATACACTTCAGTATTTTCACACTTACATACATTTTTGCTAAATATTTGAACTTACTTGATAAAAAGTTCACTATCTCATTCACAAACTCAAAGTCACACGCTCTAATACATTATTCCATTCTAAATGTTAACACATCCAAATTCGGTATCTTCCTCATTTGGTTTTAAGCATGTCAACTAAATGAAGATTCAAATACCTATTCACTCCCTCTTCTGAGATTATTAATCTCAGCTCTTTTACAAGGACTCACACACTCATCACTTGCTCATGACTAACCAATTGCCCGTGCACTCATTCACTCACTCATATCATGTATTCACTTATAGGTGGAACTTGAACTGGATTCGGACACACACACCATATCTCTTGTATGTGAAAAGAAAGAAAAAGGCAAAGACTATACAAAAGAAAGAAAAGAAAGAAATTCGTACTCCCAACGGACATGCTAGTTTCGCTTCTCTGATGGGTTATACGTCCATCTCCACTCAATGAACTCTCTAGCATGCTCGTTTACTCTCTTATTTAGTCTATAAATGTAAAAAAGTGAAACTTTACTCTCCAAAAGAGCGAGAATTCTCTCCAAAGGCTGAAGAGAGTGAAAATCACTCCGAAAGAGTGCAATTTCACTCGATAAGGATTGCCTACAGTGCATGGCCCGTCAATCATATTTCACTCTTTTCAAAATTTCACTCAATTGAAGAGAGTGTTTTCACTTTTTTACAGAGAGTACTCACTCGCACTCATTTACTCGCTATCTGGCACTCATCCATCATGTCCATACACCAACACGTTATGCACATCCGAACAAGCAAGGAAAAATAAAACAATGTCTCTTTAATACGTTGCCATTATAGCAAGTGTTAAGCGCCTAGCCACAAGTAACTCAAGCAAACCGATCGTTGCCACACCAATATTCCCGGCCCAAGGGCTATTAGCTGCTCGCGGACTGCGCGGTGCTCCGGCAATATTGGCCCTTCAGTTCATGATACTAGTAAGAAGTCAATCATAACCCGAAGAAACTGGGCCCGCCAGCAAGTTAACAAAGTTTTTTTACCCGGTGGTTCGGAAACCTCGCCTCCAGCTCTTGGCGAATAACAAGTCTGTGCGTATACCTCACTACTGCAAATTATCTAACGCGGGCCCCGGGGGACGATGGTTACAAGCTCAGCAAAGTTAGGCAATATTTCTCGGGGCTTTTGTCCCTTAAGAAATCTGGCCAAATATCGGGCATATGTAGGACGAGCTTGTAATTCACTTTGTAAGACAGTAAATGCCGTGGGGATGGGGAATTAAAAGATGAGTGCTGAATAGTTGAATAACAATTAAATGTAATTTGTAAGTTAAACTGCATTAATATTGGCCATTGGACAGGGAATGTCGGATGTGATGTGTATAACCGTGAAATATGAGATGCAGCAAGAATGGAGTGAATGAAAAATAATGAGAATTCATGGAAATCAGTATGCAGATACTCGGAATAGTACAAACGTGGCAGGACTTAAGCCCGGGGATGCTCGCTATGATTTTGGGTGGGTACTCAGTGACTAGTTAAAAATTGCATTCTATTCATGCACCCTGCAATAGGACTCTTCATCTGAAAGCGGAGGGAGGGAAGATCTACTTAAACATAGTGACTTACATATATATTAGTAGGACTCTGTTAGAATGAGGGATTTTGTGTTGATATCATGCTTAAAACAGAACAAACAGCCCATAAATAGCTCAAAAGTGAATGGGTCTTGGATATCCGTTTGAACAGATCTGGTCTCAGAGAAGGTACCATTTCATCCGTTTCTGGTCTCATATAGGGTCACCGCCGTAACCCTTGTAACTCGGATGATTACCCAGGCTCGTGTACATGTTAACCCCCGGGTCTCGACTATTTGGGAAGTACAGACCATTGCTGGAAATGCCTTAGTCGTAACACCATAGCTTGTATATACGTGTTTTTGTTTAAGACACGATGCATGAACCATCGTCCGTCTGAAGATCGGATACCCAATGATCGTAAGTGAGGTTATGCCGTGAAACTCAAAGTAACGGTTGCTTCTCCAGAGGTTTATACTTTTAATTTTTTTTCGCCCTCACCTGTAATGGGATTGAGCACTCTTAATTCCAAAGATAGTCACCTGTAAATAATAGTTTACTATGATGTTATACATGTATTACGCCTCCACTACTTGAAGTGGTTGAGCACTCTCGGCTATTTGGGAAGTACAGAGCATTGCTGGAAATAACTTAGTCGTGACACCATAGCTTGTATATACATACAGGTTTTTTGGTTTAAAGACACGACTATGAGACATAATCCGTTTGAAGATCGGATATCCAGTGATCGTAAGTGAGGGTGTGCCGTGAAACACAGAGTAACAGTTGTCTTTCCAGAGGTAAAATAAGAATAAGAACCTTGATTTGGGGTTCAGGTTTGTTATCCACAATAACGGAGCGTTAATTTTCATAATTTAACTGACCGTTATTGGAGATAAGGTGTCTTATCTTGAGCGTTATTTGGAAACACGGTCTCTTATCTTGAGCGTTATTTGGAGATAAGGTCTCTTATCTTGAGCGTTATTTGGAAATAAGGTCTCTTATCTTGAGCGTTATTTGGAGATAAGGTGTCTTATCTTGAGCGTTATTTGGAAATAAGGTCTCTTGAGCGTTATTTGGATATAAGGTCTCTTATCTTGAGCGTTATTTGGAAATAAGGTCTCGTGAGCGTTATTTGGATATAAAGTGTCGTATATCTTGAGCGTTATTTGGAAATTAGGTCTCTCTTATCTTGTGCGTTATTTGGATATAAGGTTTCTTATCTTGAGCGTTATTTGGATATAAGGTTTCTTATCTTGAGCGTTATTGGAGATAAGGTCTCTATTCTTGAGCGTTATTTGGAGATAAGGTCTCTATTCTTGAGCGTTATTGGAGATAAGGTGTCTTATCTTGAGTGTTACTTGGAGATAAGGTTTCTTATCTTGAGCGTTATTGGAGATAAGTTCTCTTATCTTGAGCGTTATTTGGATATAAGGTCTCTTATCTTGAGCGTATTTGGAGATAAGGTCTCTAATCTTGAGCGTTATTTGGAGATAAGTTCTCTTATCTTGAGCGTTCAATTGAAGATAAAGTCTCTTATCTTGAGCGTTATTTGGAAATAAGATCTCTTATCTTGAGCGTTATTTGGATATAAGGTCTCTTATCTTGAGGGCAGCTTACGTCAAAACATCAGTGTTTCGGGTATTCATTTGGCCCAATTAATATCGATCAAATTTATGATATGAACCTCGCTGTTTTAAATCTCAATCTCATGTATGTAAAATTCATGTGTATTTGATTCGAAACTAATCCTATATAACTCTAAGAAAAAAGTGCGAAAGAAGTTCTAAACTTGTCCTTGGAATCTCATAAGGTTATTCAATGAACAAAATGGTTTATGGTTTTGTTTGAAACCTTTTGGGTTCTCAGAATTTTAAGAACCATTTTAAGGGTTCCGTTCTATATATAGTCCATAAGCTGCCATCATTGGATTTTCCGTTCGTTGCACCCAACTGGTGATTAATTTTCCCATATATCACCTTGAAAGGGATGTCCCCCTGCGTAGGATGAGATATGTTTCCGCTCAGAAAAGCTGCACGTTTGCGTGTTCTGCCCATTTCAAAATGGCCGCTATTGTTTTATATAAAACCGCCATTATAATTTCATTACAGATAGAAATTATATCCACGACTACGCGATATCAAGTTTTTAACTTAATCCTGAAGGGGGCTTACACATCTAGGCGTCCAAGATGGCCGTCGCAAAGATGCATATTTTGCTAAATGAACTTAAAATGGCAAATTGTTGAAATAAGAACCTGGGTGATATTTTGGGAGTTCCAAAAAGAATTTATGGCATTTATATTTTACGTACAGGCTTGTTTTAAAGATGGCGGTGATTATATTCGCTCTAGAGTACGTAAATTAGGAAGAAAAGCAGCCCTAACCATCTTTTCGATGTTATTAAACAACACTTTCTAATAATGCCCCTAAATCATTTCCAAGATGTAAAAAATATTAAAGTGGGGTATTGACATGTCCAAGAGAATGCTGTCACAATAGCTGGTTACTACTTGGGCTATATAACATAGTTTAAACTGACTCTATAATAGTTCATAGGAAGACAACAGGTCATATCAACCTAATGCAATAAAATCATAATAAATGTGTGTGGACTGTATTTAAGGACTACTCAGTGACGTCATAGGTGTTTCCCAGTAAGAATAAAAACTATGCTTATGAAGAAGTGAAAAAGTTGTCTATATGAAGAAGGAAAATTCAAATATGGTGACCTAATATTCTTTCGAGCACATCAAGTGCTATCTTTGTTTCTGACTTGTACCACCAGCTCCTTTTCCCTCTCTACTGCCGAGATCATCTTCCTTCCCGGCGTCAATAGTGTTGAGTGGTCTGCAATTGTCCAGAAGTACGAGAGAAGATTGCGGAAAAACGTTATCAATAGTTTTCCTTACGGTTCTTATTATGTCGAAAAAGATGTGCAGGGGCGTTTTTCTTCTTGATTTATGTCCCCGGAGCGGGTATAACCGCCGCCGTCATGAGTTAAGATCATGTCCGCAATATACAAATGTCATCAATTCTCTTTTTGGTGCTCCCAAAATATTACCCGCATTCTGACCCCATCAATTGGCAATTTTAGTACATTTAACAAAACATGCCTCCTTCCGGCGGCCATATTGGACACTTAAATGTTTAAGTCCACTTTAGGAAGGAAAAACTTCATTTCGTTTAGTCCTAGTCAAAGTTCTTATCTATAACGAAAATACAATAGCAGTTTTTCATAAAACAATGGTGGCCATTTTGAAATAGGCAGTACGCGCTAATGTGCAACATTTCGGGGCGGAAACATACCTAATCCTAGTCAGGGGGACACCCCCTTTAAGTTGATATATTGAAAAGTTAATCACCAGGTGGGTGCAACAAACTCGAATTTTAAGGCCCGTACAGAAACTAGCTTATGGTCTAATAAGACAAAAAGGTTTTAAGCAGCAATTCAATCATCAATCTACTTTGATCTCAACACATTTTTAAGCTCGTATATATAAAATATCAAATTGAAAAAGAAATGTGGAGGACATACCACAAAAACGGATTATTGTGGTAGCCATTAAAAGTAAAAGTTACAAAAGGAAAAGAGAAAACAAAACATCTCAATACGCAAAATACACAGCGGACCAATTACGGTGTTCAGTTCAGGAGTGCGCAAAATATGTATACGCGTGTTGAAAAAATCTAATGTCCACATTAAAAAATATGTCTGTAGGGTCTACAACAACCATGATTATGTTAAATCTGTTTGATTATCTTCCTTTTATTCGGTGATGGAAAACACCAAAGAAAAAAGATGAACACAGGGAAAAAATAACACAACAGTGATTGCAATTTGAAAGAAATGAATGAAAAAAATGCACTTGTTTCAAAGTAGCACTTATGTTTCAGAAACTAGAGCATCTCCACCTTTTTTCACCGGTGATTTAATGATCTATCTTGGAAAGAAAAGTAGATTGCGTAATTTTATCTTGTTGTGACCTCACCAAGATTCCTTCAACATTTTCGATCAAACTCAGCTGAAGAAAACAGCGTAAAAACGCACACACTTTAAACTGCACCGGTGGATCATCCGATGCTGCGCGGGAAAACCGAGCAACATGTCAAGCGGGAAAATTGATAAGTTCAGTATTGATTGACCAAGCGCGTGTTACAGGTGAAAAGAGGAATGGTTGAGACTTATACTCAAATCACTGTGTAAATTTTGATGAAAAGTAGGTCATAAAAATGAGCAAAAGCGTTATCGTACACGGAATATTACACCACTGTTCTATCAGCTGTGGATACTGCTCTACAATTTTTGTAATTAAAACTGAGCACCTTGGTCTTACTTTATTTTTTCCTTCTGGTAACCAATGGCAACAGGAATAATGATGCTGGGGTGACATAAATATGCAATCAACTAAACAAGGCCACATTTCTAGAGCAAACATGGTTGAATATGTTTTCTCGCCACTAATATAGCAAGATTTACAGTATGAACACGTTTTGACAGATATTTCAATTTATTTACCGAGGGAATATGGTTTATCACTAAGGAAACATCGCCTAGGGGTTTTGAAATAGAAAAAGACAAAATTTTGTCATCTTACAATCCTCGACGCCAAAATATGCATGCAACTTAAAGCTAACTATTTATAAACGATGACGATGCTGCTGATGATGCTGATGAGGATGACGACACGATGTTGATGGTGGTGGTGGTGATGATGGTGGAGGTGATAATAATGGTGATGGTGACGAGGATGGCGAAGACGATGGTGACGACGATGGTGATGATGATGTTGATGCTGATGAAGCCAATGATGACGACGACTACGATAATGATGGTGATGGTGGTGGGTGGTGATGGTGGTGATGGTGACGGTGGCGGTGATAATAATGGTGATGGTGACGTGGATGACGAACGCAATGGTGACGACGATGGCGATGACGACGATGGCGATGGTGATGGTGGTGGCGGTGATAATAATGATGAAGGTGACAACTTGACAAGGATGGTGAGACGATGGCGACGGTAACGATGACGATGATGACGATGACGACGATGATGATTTTTTCAGTTTGCATCAACTTGAAAAAATATGCCAATTTGGAAAACGGAAATTGCAGGGGTTCCGCGCTCCGCACGGGAAGGGAACTACCCCCGGATCCCACCCCACACAGGCTGTTAACGCTGTGTGCTATTAGCTTTATTGAAAATGTTACTATTTGCAAAGTTGCCAGTGTTGTATCATGTATTTTTTGCTGGTCGGTACGACCATCCAGTAAGAGCAACAAAGCCGTGTTGGAACTGACTGAATGACTGACTACGTGCCGTTATGAAAGTTTTGTTTGCAATCGCCGATCATTTTACGGTCTTTACCAATTTCAAAAACACTTTATTACTCAACTGATCAGCGGTCGGGCCGTGCTTGTATCGCGGCCAGGCAAAAGGATTTTTTACTTCTACTAATAATCGTTTTTACTATTATAAAACAATACAAGAGTAAGCTCTTCAATTACAATTACAAACCGTCAAGTACCAAGCCCCCACTTTGAATTTTAGAACGAACAGAGTATTAAAGTTCCTAATTATAGCCGATCTGGCGTCATAAATTGTATCAGTTTGGCTGACTAGTTATAACTATATGACCTATTCCGCTGATCAGTTTTCTAGGCGACCATCTAACTGTGTTGAGGGTGGTGTCCAACATTGCACTTATCTTCAAGTGCCTTCTATGAAGGCAGAGTGGCATATGGACTATATAATAGTCGATAAATTATTATGCGCGATGTGGTGCAATTCCACAGTGCGATTAGCGCGGACCGCCCAACACGGCACAATACGCAAATATATTGGGCATTTGTGCATGCGACTCGTCAAGAAAATACTCTGTTTTTGTATTATTTTGAAGCCATTTTAACAACTATTTTGTCAGTCAGCTTGGTCTTTATAATAATAATATGGAATGCTTTTTTTCGGCTGATAACAGAAAATTCGCCCTCGTTGTCTGTTATCAACCTCAGCCATCCAATATTATATAATATGTGATTCTTCATTTATTAGTGGATTAAAGGGTCATTCTTGATTTCCTAATTTGGTGGTCAAATTTAGGTCAAATTTGAAAGGCTCAAATATCAGAACTAACTAAGTCATCTTTTTGGATCACAAAATGTAACTGCATTAATGAAACTGCTTGTGTTCCACATACCAACACTCCCCTCATCACCTGCAAATCAGTCACTGCAAAGTGCCCCCTTTTGATGTGACTCATCACATATACTTTTTTCAATAACCGACCAGCTATAACTAGCTAGAGCTAGTCTTGTTTTTTGCGTATACTCCTTTACTCCCCTAAATTTCAAAACACCAATTTAAGCTACCAATACAAGCCGAAGACTGCGAAGACAAGGCGATTAGAGGCGATTTATAGTGCCGCCAGCAATAAACTTCTTATGCCCGGTGGGGGGGGGGGGGGAGTTCCTAATTTCACAACCAGAATAACCATTTCCCATGAAGAGTTTGATCACGAAGTATATGGGGTCACGCAATTTAAGGCATATTATCGTACATATATTGAAGAATTGTGCCATTTCTTTATAAAGCAATGAAACTTGCCTAAATGTTTTAAAATTCAATACTGATTATTTTAAGAATGGAACTCACTTCACCGTCATCATCTTCAGGTCAACAAATGTCATTTGGGTCATTCTGAGGGTCATTTATATTTCTCTTTGATAAGTACATAAATTTCTATGCATTTTAATTTACCACCCTGAGTCATATATTGTTGTATATGATTAAGACTGAGATGATAATTCCATTAAAATATACTCCTGTACAAAAAATTCCCATTTTCACATTAAGTGGGACTATAAATATCGAAATGTTCCACTTACGGTCACAGTGTGTATGGAAGGTGGGGTTTTCCCCTTAATAGACCATTTGCACGATCCCCTAAATGCATCCGTATTGTGCCCATTTTCCATAGGGAACTTGTACCATATGTCAGTTTACAAAAAAAATTGTTGATTCGTTCGCGTCGCCGAACAGTGCCTAAAAGTACAATACAAGTATACTACCTTTTCACGGAAGTTAATCTTACAAAAATTAGAATAATTCCTCTAAGGAACAACACAATCGAGGCACTGGTGTTGAAATTCACGACAAAAGGTGATATTTTCGATCGTAACGGTGCCCTACTTGTCAGTGCCACTTCACAGATGGTGAAGTTTTTCTTTCTTTATTCTCATTAACGCCTTAACCGTATGTGTTTAGCCGACTGAGCTGGTACAAGTTCCCTGGTGGAAATGGGCACAATACGATATGCAGTCGGATCGTGCAAATGGTCTATTCTCCGTACAACAATTACTTGAATGAATGAAATTCCTGACTCAATCTTTTCTGTCCTTACTAATTCCTTTAAATCCTTGGTAAGACCCAATTCTTTTGTTTTGCATTGCAAAGGAATTTCTACTAGAATGACAGCGTTTATAAAGACCCATAATCATTGAAGCAAAGAAATGCCTAGGAGTATATTAACCAGTTAAAATGGAAATGATCAGTTTCCTACACTTATGATGACCCTTGAGTTTTTTTACATTTATGATTATGATAAATGGTCTTAAAAGAGACACATATACATTGTGTTTTAATCACACCCGCAATTGCATTCAAAGTTGAGATTTTCAATATCATATGCATGAAAATAATGATTTGTATTTTTTTGGTTTGTGCACGACCTAGCCCATTGTACTCAATTGAGTGCTTCTGCTCATGAAATTCAATATTCCTTAAAATGCATACCGTTGTGATGTGTTCTACCTGGCCTATTTTGACCTGCTACCCCCTTCATGACCCAAATCTATGTATTCATGCCCACAATCTACTAATGGACACAGCAATATGATTTCCACCAATCTACTAATGGACACAGCACTATGATTTTCCCTTTAAAATGTTGACCATCACAGTGTAAAAGTATAAAATATATAAATCAGATTGTTCTATTTTGTGGCTTTTGGTGATTAAAACGTGATTTGACTTGTAGCATTTTCAAACAAATTCACAGAAATGTATCCCCAGTGAGCTATGTCCCTGTATCTCTTCAATGTAATGTTCATGGTTATGTTAATGTATTAAGCTTAAAGAGATGAGGACATTTCCAGCAAAATATGCCCCCTCCCATTTTTAAAACAATTTTACCAATATATTAAATAAAACCTGGAGGGAATAAGCCGTAAAAGCCATCTTCATGTAATAATATGCTTTTGTATTTTCTGTCGTGCATGACAGATATCCGAGTATGCTTGTTAATGGGGCCGATCAGGACAGCAGGCAAGTTCAAAACTTACTTATTTGTTTTCTTTTCTTTGTTCAATAAACCTACGAAATGTCCTCGGTTGGTATTCTTCAACAAAGTGCAAATTTATACAAATTTGTATCCTCAGAAAATCTCCTCGTGTCCCTTTAAATGAAGAAGACCGTTTTTGATTAAGGCGAAATGTATGTCACAAATAGATCCATGGAAATGTTTATGATGTGTTACCGAGTTATGCAACCTTATTCTGAATGTTTTAATGTATTTTGACCTCATTTGACCTTTTGTGACCTCTAGGTGACATTGAACTTGACCTGTGCAGGTGGTTCCATATCCAATTGTTTTCCAAATTTAATTCTCTACCTCTCTGCCAAATTTGATGTTTTTATAACAAAATGCACAATTTTTTACCACTATCTGCTTAACTATAAGAACCACATACCGATAATAAAATTGAAAATCCGAACTTCGACCTCTGACCTATGGACATTTGAAATTGTCACTCTCCGAAAAAAAGTGGTTGACATATTTTCATCCTCGGCAACTCCGATATAAGATTTTGAACCAAAAAAATTAATTATTACTCTAGAATAACCAATTCAAATAATTATAGCACAATATAACCAAATTTATACCATCTTGCACTCCAGGTATATCTTCCTCTGTGAAGGTAACTTATTAGGGAAAAATTCACCTTATGCAGTATCTCTTTGTCTAGATTATTTTGCCTTGAGGTCTCTGGGCTTTGGACCGGATTTCGGCGGGTTTAAACCTGCTTTTGTGAGCGCTCAACCATTCCACTTCCCTCAGAGCATATTGCTGGAGTTGCTTGTAGCTCCATCTGTCTGAATGCCTTTGAGTTTCTGCAGAGCCAGATGACATAGCTCGCTCTGAGTGCAATTTTTGGCTGCTGTATCGGTTATAGCCTTCCTCTTTCCTTTAGGAATGCCCAAGGGTGCCAGGCATTTGTTGACTGATGAATTGCAGAAACCTGTTTCCTACTTCTATTGGAAAGTAGTATGTAGACCATCTTCTGTTTTCACAGTCAGCCACTAGATCTTGGTATTTGCACTTCTTTCTTGCATATGCATTGGATAGGTTCTCCTTCATAGGGACCGTCAGTTCTATGATGATCACCGTCTTTGTTTTGGTAGAAAAGATGGTAATATCTGGTCTCTTAGCTGTCTCACTTATTTCCGGAGGGAACACTATTTGTTTGTGTTCCTCATCCATCAGGAATATCCAATTATTGGTCTTCTTCAGAATGTTAGTTGGCTCTGTCTTAGGCATTGGTAAGACTGGGTTTCGATAGGTTGTACCATCAGCTGTGCGAAATGCTATTGTAGAGATGGAGTTCAGATTCTCAGGTGTAATGTTTTTTTCTGATTTGCCTCTATGACGTACGGTGCCAGACCTGTAGAGATTGCTTTCAGTGTTTGGTCATGGCGCCATTGTAATTTCCTTTGTAATGAGTAGCTTACACCATTGAGGATGTGGAACAGTGTACAATGACGATGATGACATAATTGGCAGAGTCCAAGATTGGTCTTGCCCCACAGCTTCAGATTGGCAGGGGATGGAAGTTGATCATGAATTGCGTTGATGTGGAAAGACAGTAGCTCTGGCGTCCAGACATACAAAAGTTTCTTCCAGGACGTGTCGACCTGATGACTCCCAATTCAACCACTGCCTTTGTTTCGCCCATCCGTAAAGCCCAACATGTCTTCCTCATCTACATCTTTTATTAGTCCGGTGAGGCATTTCCTTTGTTCTTGATGACTCATGTCTTTGATCAGCTTTTTGTTCTTTTTGAGTTTTTTGTACCCAAGACAGGCTCTGTTCGTCTGACCTCTACCCATTTCATTCAGAATTAGATGGCCTTCGTTCTGTTCTATTTCTTTTATACCATTCCATCTGGCTTTTTACTTTCCATGCCTTTTCTGATAGAGTGTCTGTGTACTTCCATGCATCTTTAGAGTACTTGTTTAAATGTTACTTAGTTACATGCATACATAGATTTGACTGATGTGGTAAGCATTTTCAGCTGTTGTAGGTCATAGTGTTTCCTGCTCCTGTACAGAGCGCTGGTGGTGGTGCATCTGCTTATACCTACCCATTGCTTCAGGCATTTGGTGCAAGTATAGCTTCCAGACTTTCGACGTAGGAAATTGGGAAGTTATAGATGGTGAAATCCCACGTCAGATAGCTTCATAAGCCCACTCAGTTGACTTAAATTGGTTGTTTGAAGCATTTCTGTCAGCTTTGCGCTTACCATGTCTATGATGTTATTGTCATTCAGGTCGTTATAGATCAGATTCCCGAGGAACCGCATTAGTTGACTGTGGATATAAGCAATCTGCTGTCCGTTTATTTCTAAGCTGGGATCGTATGCCACATATTGCGTTTTGTGTCCTTGTCGCTTTTGTTCTGCGTTGGGGAAAAACTTTTTCATGGCATGAGACTTGCATTTGCTTGGTTTGACTTTCATGGTCCGTGTCCACTTGAGGAAGTTGTTCACTGTATTTACAAGTTCTTGGCATCCTTCTGGGCTCCTAGCTACGAGGGTCAAGTCATCTGCGTATGCTTTGGTAGATGATTATGATGTCAGATCCACTCATGCAGTTCCCGAGGTGTTTGGACTGGTCTATATAAAGACACAGATTGAAGACGGCCAGAAACAGGATGCAGGAGAGTGGGCAGCCTTGGAAGACTCCTATCATGCACTGTATCCAGTCAGTTGTCCATTCAGTTGATCTCTGACACATATGAACAACTCAGTAATTAAATATGATTTTCCTATTATGGTCTGGAACATGATACCACTCTAAAGCAAACTGTACAAGGTTGTGTGGTACAGTATCATATGCATTTTGCAGGTCCAGCCATGTTGTCACAATTGGTGTAGCATTCTTTTTGGCATGGAGCATTTCAGTGCTTCTGTGTGTTCCACACATTCTGACATTTTCTCCATGAAACCCTTCTGAATGAATTGGTCGATATATAGTTGCTTTCTGTCCGGTAGTTGATGGTTCTTTGAGCAAGAATACCCATTCCGAGGTTACCACTTGAATTCTTCAGTGTGATGGACCTGAAGCAGGAGGGATCACTAGTGTTCTCCTCTTTGGATATAAGGTATTGCGGCTGTTCTCCATATATTGCAAATAACATGTAGTAGGGTTGTTCTAGGGCATTTTTTCCACATTAGGTATGGGATGCGATTGGTACCTGGAGCACTGGCATTTCTTCTTTTCTGGAGCTGTTTAACTCTGACAGACTGGGTGTGGTTTAGTGTTGAATGCCTTGGTCGGCTTTGGTGGTCTCTTCATACCCTTTAGAGAGTGGTATTTGTAGTTACGCTTTCTGTCACTGTTGACATTTAAAAAAAACTTCTCTGCAGCTGTTTTGCTGAAGGAAGAAGATCTTGTTTGTTTCTCATTCAGTAGACATTTTGCATATTTGTGTGGATTCTGTCGAAATTGGTGCTGCTCTTTGCTGGCACTTTTTCTTTCTTGTGATTTCATCTCTAGTTTCCTTACTTTGTTGTGTAAGGGTACGAGCTTATTAGAAAATCTTTTTTCAAATTAACTGAGTGCACCTTGTTTCCATCTCTCAGGGCTTATTTGTATTGGCGCTTGGTGTCTTTCTTCAAACGCCTTAGTTCAGTTTTGTTGTAGTTTTGTTGTTTTGTCTTCAGCATTGCTGCTTCTTATCATTCTTTTTGGAGACTGCTGGTTTAAAGCAATATTAGCACATTTTTTTGAAGAGCGCCCTCAATTGTTCAAAAATGTTGAGATTCTTACACGGTTGCATTGGTAACGGGCTAGTAAACTATATCTGTGAATGGTTATGCTCGAAAATGTCTATGTGTCACAAACGAAGGAATTTTGTAATTAGAATAATTAATATCGGGATCCCGATTATAATTGAACGGCTGCTGGAAACGGCCTTCCAATGTGAAATAGCCGGGAAATAGCGCCATGTACATATCTACGCTCATCCATTAGTTGTTTTATTGGTTCAGGCAAGTCAAGTTATAGAGGTAATTTTTTTGAGGTGGCACTATTTCATCATGGACGGACATAAACGTAGCATTTCCAGCTCCGCTGTTAAGTCCAATCTGGGATCCCAATTTTAATTACAAAATCGCTTATTTTATGATAAATAGGCCTACGCATTTTTTAGCATTCTCGTTTGCAGTAGTATAGTTTTCTAAACAATTACCATCATAACTCTGCAACATATCCAGGGGGGGTAGGACCGATCGCTCGATTTGGCATTGGGGATTTCCAAACGGAATTTGTGGAACTGCACGTGCATTTACTATGGGCAGTCTCGGTCCAGAGACATTAAGAAATCATCTCTTAAACCTTTGTTCAAAAGAATCTTAGTATATCATGATAAATTAAGAAAAAATTATTGACTTCAAAATCCGTCGGTAGTGGATTAACCCGCTGCAAAATAGTGTTAAATTCCAATACGGTCACTTTTTAAGCTTTAAATTTCGTTGACCAGGCCTATCTTTATTCAAGGCTGTGTTAAACCGTTCGCTTGCGTAAGACGCCTCCTAACCGTTAGTCTTTGGGAAAACAAAAACGACTAGCACCCGGAAGTTGATCCAGTTTTTAATTTGCTGTTGCTGTTTATGGTTGGCAGGTCCTACCCAACCGTCCCCTGAAAATATCAAATTTTGCAAATTGGGCGCCTCTTCAAAAATGTGCTAATATTGCGCCTTTAAAACTCCAAATCCTGTCTACGATCTCTTGGTATAGACATGATTCTCCAGATTGGTTAAGTGCTCATTGGATTCGCCTATTAGGTTTTCAAAAATACATTACATCATAATGTATATTTATTATGCTTTAAAACCTCTAGAAATCAAGGGATGCCCACGCCCCTTTTTAATCCGGGGGGGGGGGGGAACACCGAGATTTTCGGTCGACTAATCATGGCGCCCCCACGTAAGACAGCATCCTGGTGTGCCTATGTTCTTTTTGATCTCCATTGCCATTCTTGTTTACCACTGGCTGCTATAGCAATCCTTTATTCATGAATGTATTGGGCTATTCCATAAAAAAAAATGGCCCCCAAACCCATTTTGTATCACAATATCTGGAATTCTGGCTATCCTTCCTGAATTAAATCTGGATTCCAGAAAGCTTACCTTCCGTAAATTCCAAGATCCTAATACAAATGTAAAAAACTTGGAATTCCCAGAGGTTTATGGTTAGGGGTATCGAAAGTTTTGAAAATATTGACTTTTTTCCGGAATTTTCCTCTGCAAATCGTAAAAACGCTGGAATTCCGTCACCCTCTATACCTAACAATGGCTGTAATTCCCACCCATATTAGACATAAATTCTGGAATTCCAGCTTTCAAAAGTGACAAAAAGTCGGGAATCCGGCGCCCTCGAGGGGGGGGGGGGGCATTTTTTTTCTTGTAATAGCCATTTAATCTTGCCCTGGAGATGACCAGCGCACGTTAAAAAAAACGTGCCCTTGGGCGGATTCGAACTGGCGACGTCTGTATTACTAGCCCACACTCTAGCCAACTTAAGCTATCAATCAAGCAGGGTTGGTAGAGAGACGATAGATATTAGCTATAGTGTTTGTTCTAAAGTTGTCCTTCGCTTTCCTAGTGGATAGCACCAGAACGTATATTTACATCCTACGATTTAGATTTGTTTTGAAATGTTAAAGAGATAAGCACCGATTTTGCTGGATCGAAACATCGAAAACATCAAAATCGTATTTTGTTTTTTTGTTGCTGGCATGGGTGTGCTACATAACCTGCAAGTGGGTGCTTGAAATCCGTGTATAAAGACAAGCAGCACTTTATCTGATTTTTGTAATTTCTATAAACGTGCGTTCACAATTTACCGACATTGCGGATTAAAAAATAGCCTTTCTTGTGAATATCAAAGATTTAATAAGCGTAATATGTGCACCATGTCCTGTACATTTTGACCTCAAACACAAATATTTTTAATTTTGTTATTTTTATCTTTGTTTTATTCTGTACTGGTGTAACCACAAACGCTGTTTGGTGTAGATTTTTCAGACGTCATCGCTGTATGTCTATTTTCGGGAGACGGTAGGACAAATTTCCTCAAATACTTCATTTTTTCGTATTGTGTGTTTTGTTCGCTACATTAAAGTAGTTTATGGAAATTGTCCATACTTATCTTTGATTTACAAAGCTAAAAAATACGTTTTTATTTTCTCGCATGATCGCTGCTATCCCTTAGTTCTCCAGGTATTTTCCCCTGGGAGATGGCAGCGCACAGCGCACGCTGGCCGGATGTGCGGCTAATCCCCAGGCCACAGGTCTTTTTTAATTGGCACTTTTACCCGTTTTCTATAAAAAGACGAGCACAGTGGTCTTATAGTGATTTTTGTAGAATACAAATAATCGCCGAACGAAATGTGTTAAAATGACATAGGTTGGGCATGATGTCTGTAAACCGTTGGGTAAGTGCGCTGGCTCTCTGCACTGGCAATGAGAGAGCGCCATCATGGTGGCGTAGCAAAATTCACCGATTTCACCATGCTTTGGCGGCCAAGAAAATTACAAATTAGAACGTCGCCTGTTGGTTACACCAAGTGAAATCTTGAAAAACAAAATCTTGACAAACAAGTCTAAAAAAAACAAAAAAAAAAAAAAACTGCGGGGCATATTGTAAAAGAAGTTGAAAAAAAAAAAACCATCAAAAAGGCATTTAAAGGAGTAGAAGGCTTATAGTTTATGGTTGGTCACTTGAAATTACAGAAACATGTATAAACTAAATCTAACTGATTAAGTTCCAGAACTGATATGATACCTACTCAAAATTTTGGTGGACTTCCAGGGCCAGCCAAACGAAGACCCATGACATCATTTGTGAAAATACTGATTCAAGTCAGTAGCCTATTATGAAAGATCACACCAGTCACCTGGAATTTTCTATTACTCTCTGATAAATCAAGGTACACAAAAAGATGTCATCACCACCAACCCAAATTTGAATGCTTTCTTGGCCCCCTCCCTCATCACATCATTCTATTAGCATTTCCAGGACAATATTTAATATATGAAGATTGCATAACCAGCTTGATCTCCGTTGACCTTTGACCTTGGACTTTGAGACCCCTTACCCGCGTCTAGTACCACCCCTCGTCTACAGAGAAGTGGTTACCACTCCTATTTTTGCCCCTACTAAAAATTCATTTTCTGGTGCCGATGTAAACATCGCTCTGTTGTCATACAAATCCAAACGTTGGCCCACTGGGGTACAGGTTAAGTTAGGGGATCACAAAGGATGGGATGCAACCCCCCCCCCCCCCCCCTTTGGGGGAGAAGCCACGACACGCCTACGCATAGATGATGCAGGAAATATCACCTATATTTGATTTGGGTAACAACGGATAAGACTTAACACTGATCATATCTCTTTTCGTATGATACCAAAATAGTACCAACATGCCCCATAGTGCAGTTAGTGTCCCAGTAAACGGTCCTCGACATTTTGCCCACCCAACCAAATCATTCTGACATGAATCCATTCATAAGTTTTGACCTAATTAATTTCCCGTTCCATTCACAGGGCAACCTCCATCACGCCATGACTGCTATGGATGAAGCAATACCCACACCTGTGTGCATGAACATGGCGAGTATGCCTGTTTTTTACACAGTTAGAAGCCTTGTTAGAATTGGTCGTTTTTCGGATCTTTTTAAGCATCATATGTCAACCAAATTACATAGACTTGTAGAGCATAAGATTATCTTGGTTGTCGCTTCTTAACGAAGAGTAATAGGTCTAACCGTTTTCCATAAAAGGCGCCCTCTTGAATCTTCTCTGCCCAGCACTCACTCTGGTGATTTTTGCCATAGTTAAGTCAATTTCCCCCTACGAAAATACCCCTCTTTATCAATGTACCATTTTCGGATTTTTCTGAACGTTCTATCATCATAATACAATTCACATATGTTATTGCTTGATAATATATTCTACAATAATAGAGCTTCTACCGAGAAAATCCCTTGAGCACTTTTCTCGCAACGACTTGAGTTTTCTGACTCATGTCCTATGCGTTACGCACATAGTACGATGAAAGGTCCTGGCCTATTGAATTCACTGTGTGCACAGGAATAGGGAAAATGGACAGTAACTGCAAGATGCATAGTATTATGCCAGAATGACATACATATGAGTTCAGGCACAACTGGTCATTTTTTGTTATAAGACACACAGTGCAGAATTGGGGCAAATCCAAATTTTCAAAGAAGGATTACAAAACGTTTCGGAATAAGGTCCTTTTGACCAGGGATGCCAAAAAGTGGCGGGGAATGAGACAAAGGTGCACAAAAAGAAAGCAGAAAATCTTGTACGGAACAATAAGAAAAAAGGAAAGAGGAAACTTGAATAAAAGGGCCGAGAAAATAAGAGAAGGGAAAAATAGAAGGCCTGAGAAAATGTAGATAAACTGGCCAAGGTTTTCGTATTAGTCTTTTCACATTCCAACAGCAGTTGAAGGAACTCTACGGTAGAAAAACCTGGGGCACGTGAAGAATGAAACCACTGGGGAAAATGTGAGGACAAGAAACCCACGAGAAATGCGATGAAAAGAAACCTTGGGAAAATGTGAGGGAAAAAGCCTAGAGGAAATGTGAGGGAAAGAAACCTAGGAGAAATGTGGGAAAAAAGTTTAGCAGTATGAGGAAATGAAACCTGGATGAAATGTGAGGGAAAACCTAGCAAAATTGTGAGGTAATGAAGCCTAGGAGAAATGAGGGGAAAAGAAACCCAGGGGAAATGTTAGGAAAAGAAATCTATGGGGGAAATGTGAAGAAAATTGTAGTGCTGATGGTTTCAAAACAATAAATGCGGAAAAAATAAAGAGGAATAGAGGAATTAGAAACCTAGCAAAATATGTGAGGGATTTAAAGTGGTTTGTTACCAATGAATTGTGAAAGCCAAAGTTAGAAACACTCAAATCTGAGGAGAAGAAATACAAATCTAAACACAGAAAAATTGGGAAAGAATTAAATGGAACCAAAATGTCAACATTAACTTTGAAGCTAAACACTTAGCCTAGGCAGCAGGCACTTCAAGAATCAACCCAATTCTTTTCGCAGAAGAAAGAAAAAGAGGAACCATGCAGGAAATCAATTTTCAAAAATGTTAGTTTTTGAGGAAATATAAGTAGGCCTACTAACTATATGATTAATTGAGTTGACGATGATCTAGTCAACAAGATTCACAACAAAGGGGTGAGGATATTGAGGATTGAGGTCAGCCAGTCCGTGGATTGCCCATTTTGGGGAATCAAGGGAGGGGAAGTGGTAGAGGACAAATCAGACAAGAAAAGGTTTTACTACTTATACTTCAAAAAAGGTCATCTTCAATAGCTTAAAACCAAAGCTTCCGGGGGCTCTGGCATGGACATCTGCTGGGGCTCTGCCTCTGAATCCCCTTCAGGGGCCCAAGCCCAGGCCCTATGGTAGGCCCCTGCACTTGTGTGTCGTTTATGGGAAATTACCTTTCTGGCTCTCCCTCTCATAAAATTCTGCACATGACTAGTGAAAACAAACACAATACCATACTCATTTGGTTATTTTTAACATTTCACATGCGGTTTATGTCCATTTTAAGGAGGGGATGAAGGAAGAGGAAGAGGAAGAGGAGGGGATTGGACACATTGAGGAAATCGGTAGGCCAAAATCTTGCTCCTGAGGAAAAAATGACTTTTTGCACCCCTGCCTTTGACTAGTGACTACAACAACCAAATGCAATATAACAGAAGCAAATGAACACACAAAATGATGGCAAAGGTGAGGGACCATATAGACAAAGGGATACTAAAATCCCTTGGTCAAGGGTCAGACACTGACAAAGGAACAAAAAAGGACTCCAGTCCAGGCAAAAAGGAAGAAAAAAGGGAAAAAAATCCTTTGTGCTTGGCTGAAACCTGTAAACAGCCAGATTAAAATGTGTGAAAATGATGACCACTATATACAAAATAGTCAGGAAACCAGGGGCAAAGAAGAAATAAAGTATTCCAGCGGCACAAAGTGAGAAAAATGAACTACATGGTGAAAGTGTCAAACTTGCTGTTTAGGCCCTTTGGTTGAATGGTGCCAAGTTTAAAAATGAGTCTGTGTTCAGCGATAATGCGGTCTTTGTTGTTACCCTCGGCTCGGATGGCACCGGTAACTTGAATGTCATTGATAGTACACGGAGATGGGGGGTTGAAATGACGAGCGACGGGAAAACCCTCAAAATTGCACCGGATAGAGCGTAACTGTTCAGTGAAGCGGTCAGCCATCAGTCTGCGACAAGTCTCCCCTACTAAAAGAATATCGCAACGAGTACAGATATGTAAATTACGTTAGATGAGGTACATATGAAATGGTCGTGGATATCAAAGTGTCCTGATGGCCCTTGGATGAGTAGATGTGAGTCCATGGTAACATAAGGACATTGTGTTACAACGACCCCTGTCACAAGTGCCTGGGCTGGTGACATGGTTGGTGCTAGCGAGAGGGTGGGATGCTCTAACCAGATGATTGGATAGGTTGAGATGTCTCCTGAAGGCAGTGACAGGTGGATCTTGGAAAATATGTTGTGTAGAAGGATCATGCTGGAGAATTTTTGAAGTTCTTAAAGATGATGTTGCGGATGGGGATGTTCTGAGGGTGAAATCTTAAGACCAGTGGAGTGCGGTTTGATTTGTCTCTGCTGGATTTTTGAAGAGCATCATTTCTACTCACTTCCTGAACATGTTGGAGAGCAGACTGGGTAATGTCTTAAGGGTAACCCCTTTCCTCAAAGAAACCAAGTATTTCATCCACAACGTTGTCAAAGTCATCCAGTGTCAAATTTGACGAATTTTATCAGTTTTGAGGAGTCCAAGTGTTGAAAATATCGGATCCGAAACATGACAATCATAAAATCGGATGATTTACGCCCAAAATTTATTGGTCTCGCTATGAGTTTTAAAATATTGGGCTCGACTGCGTCTCGCCCAATATTTTTGCAACTCATAGCTCGACCAATAAATTTGGGCTCAATCAATCCAATTTTATTAGAAACTTGGTATGTAGGTAGTGGTGGATGTAAGTCATACCTATATGCACTGTGTCATTATTATTTGCGCATATTTGTTATGCTTGGCTCATTACTAAAAAGGTGAAGTTCTACCAGATCCCAATTTCCAAATTTGACGAAACTTGGTATGTGGGTAGTGGTGGATGCAATACCCATGCAATGTTTCATCAATATATGTGCATAATAATGACCTTATTTGCATATTGGCTCTGATTGGCTCTTTATTAAAAAGGTGCACTTCTACCAGACCCATTATCCAAATTTGACAAAACTTGGTATATGGGTAGTGGTGCACTGTATCGTCCCTAATTGTGCATATTAATGAGCGTATTTGCATATTTGCTCCCCACCAGGGGGATCTCGCAAGTTTTAACTTGCGGTATTTTTTAGGTATGATTTCACTAATACTTTCTTTGCATTTTGCTGACATTGCTTCATTTGAAGCACAAAATAGAACAGTTTATAAATCACAAGAACTGCACTGCACGCATTTTAAGATCTTATTAATTGTAAATAATTAATGACTTGAAATATTTACAATAACAACTTTTAACTACATTATTTTACTAAACACTGCAGGAGTTGTTTGTTCAGTTGCGGTGTTTTAGAAACAGATTCCGCCAAAAATCTCTGCTTCATCAAGTGAATACTAAACCTTTTCAGTAGGTTATGCTTTAGTATCAAAATACCTATAGCCTTAACATCCAATGTCAGATTCCAATCATTCAAAATCAAAGTATTTACTACAAGTTGTGATTTATGCCTAGGAAGCAAACAATTACATCATAATTTTGCATTTTAATCAATTGGTACCATATCACTTCCGAACTAATATTCAAATTGATTTTCCTTAAAATGGGTTGGTACATTTTGTGGCCCCACCTTTTCTGCTCCCAATTGAATTCAGCAGCCTTGACGGAATAAAGTACAGTATCCCCTGCAGTTTATTCCGTCAAGGCTGCTGAATTCAACTGGGAGCAGATAAAGTGGGGCCACAAAATGTACCAACCCCCTTAAAATCTAGACATTGGCATTAACCTTGCTGCGCCTTGAGAGTAAGAGTTAGAAAGTATGCTGCGCCTTGAGAGTCCGAAAAGTAGCCAAATTTTGGCAAGTCTACCGCGCCTTGGAAAGGGTCGCCACGCCATGTAAAAAAGTAGCATATTGTGCGGGAAAGTACAATGTTTACAACACTGACTGACCAAAAATGATCTGCACTCATCAACTACCAAAGACAATAATGTGATAAAAGATTGGTAGTAACCACCACAAATGCATTCATTAATGGGCTCCATTGCCACAACAATTACATTTAACTAATTGAGTAATTATTTTGACAATGGCGAGGAGCCTATTAGCATGAAATCAGACCTTAAGAGGAATTAACTTCAAATCGTATAAACAGTTTCAGTGGGAATGTGGCAAAATCAAAACCTAACATATGATTCCTTTGTGACCAAAGTGAGGAAAAGGATGTTTGTTTTTTACTCACATTTTTGTTACGTTTCTCTTCAAGCTGGTGGTAGCTTCTTCACAGGACTGGCTTTGGGACCGACAACTCATCACGGATGTATGCTTAGCTCTTGAAGCAGCCACGTTGAGGGACGTGATGAGTAATCAAAATGTGTAAGTTTGTAAGCCCCTTCGTCTTGTGAGAAGTAGAGGTTCTTTTCCTTTTCTGGCGGATCCAATGGCCTCTTGAGATTTACGGTGGTCTTATCGGGTTCTTCTATCGAGACTCTGGCTAAAATCCAGTAAATGGAGTGATTTTGTTTTGAGCGACATTGTCACTTACCTCTACACGTGGATAGTGGCCTGCCGAACAGTTAAATGGTGGCCGAGTGTCACAACAGGAGGTTGCTTTCTACTTTGGGAATAGGGCGGGAAACACTGCATACACCTTCTGGTGCACATATTCCAACACAGATGTTCTATTGTTATATTAAAATCCTTCTTAAACTGGCGACCAAGGTTTTGTATGCCATTTGTTTCCCGCCATAGTAACCCAAGGTTAGAAAAGCAATTCCTGTTGTGACACTCGGGGGACTCCGACCGCTTATCCAGGGTAGAGGCAGTGGACATGATTCTGTAATGGCCGATTTGTGAGTCTCAGTAACAGAGGATTTGCGAGTAGAGTAGAGAGTGTGGGGTAGGGTTGTTTGAGGACGTTACCAGTACAAAGACCGTCACACCATTTACGGTCAATAGAATCTGTACTGCTGTCACACAGAGCCACCTATTCCGTTCCCGCATCGATAATGTCGGCTTCGTCGACATGCACTACGTCTGTTGACTCCCATAGCCAGCAACGCGCTGTGTGTTAAGCCTCTGCGATTAGCTTGAACAAGGAATGAAAATACGGTTTCGCGGTACCTTGGATATCGCGGAAAAAATTCAAACGAATCAGGTGGTCGACATGTGTTAGAAATGGGTTCGTGACAAAAAAGACCAATTGCGCCCTAGTTTTTGAAGCGACGTGGTGGCATGACTTGATAGCAACAATCGAGAATTGTGCCAGCTGAAAAGGTAAGAAAATTGCTTGTAGGGATCGTTATTTTTTCACGTTTTTCGTCCTTTTTCCAAAAAATCAAATATATTATAAATGTTAGCTAACTAGACAATTTAGTTAGGAATATGATGGTGCCGTAAATCGTTACGATAGGCCAAGTATTTTGCGCAATCTCCAGTGTACCGCAATGTACAAAAATTCCAAATCAACGCTATCTGACGAAGTTTCCTCAGCTACGGCGGGCCGGAAAGTAAGTAGTCTGTGCTCCACAGAACTGCAAAAGATATTATCTAAATAGTACTGGCGCGAGAGATTAACGTATCAGTCCGCTAATAGCGATGCATGCAAATGAAACTAACTCTCAAATATCTCCGGGAATACGAGGGGTTCTATGGAGATTTTTGGCATCAGAGGGTCCGGTACTATGTTTTTTGTTTTTCAAAGGCCTTGTATCGTACTTGGGTGGTCTGAACCTATAGAACTAGCGAGAAAATTGAACGTTTGTGTCGGGTACTGCGGTGCTCGGCAAAACACGGAAAAAGTGAACACGCAATCGCTTACGGGCCGATCCCTTTTCCACAATGCAAAATATTCGTTATTATTCAGTCTTGAGTCTTTTCAAACGCTGGTTTCAAATTTACGCTTTCAATTTTGAAAACAGGCATATACGTTACTCCGGCCGCCGTACGCTCAGGCCGATAATGACGTGATTGATATACATCCTAAAGGCCAGTGAAGATTTGCCAAGGTTTGCAAGATTCAACACAAGGGTTGCGGCGCTGTGTGTCAGCCGACACGTAAATGGTGTGCCGTATGAAGAAAGCTAACGCTTGGTAGCAAAGTCACCAATGTCAGTAAAAAACAAACATCATTTACTCAATTTGGGAAGTGATCACAAGGAATCTATATTTAGTAGGGATTATTCACTAACAACACCTAGCCAATGCTTCATTTGACTTGCCATGTATGAATTAATATTTATGTTGTTAAAGTTAATGTGAAAAGTTCTGTTATTTTCAAATGAAAATATATTATGTCCTTATTATGTTCATATGTAGGCTTCCTAAAATTGCTTTGAATACTGATTTCTTTACAAGTTAAAAAAAAAACACCTTTACAAAAAAAAGTTAAAAATAAGTCTTTGGGTAACGGAAGGAAATTTCAGCAGGCCAAAATCTTAGAAGTCGCTGAAGTGAGAACCAACAATGGAAACACAGAAACAAAAGGAGTTTATCATTTAATATTAAGTTTGAATGTCTTATGGCTACAAAATTTCTTTCATAATTTATCACGTTGTGGTAAAACAGGATTATTAATTTAATCATTTTGTTTTTCCGACCAAGATAAGCCGAAAATTACAATTCTGAGTTTCAAATCATGAACATATAAACTTTAAGCACATTCATATTTGACACTAAAATTGCTTTGGTCACATGCTTTGAAATTTTGATGTCATGTCCCTTTTGGTGGAATTACCTACTATTTTATTACTAAACTCTATCCATCAATGAGCTTATACGTTTAGTTTTAAACACGGTGACTAAATTAGAGTAAGAATGTGAAAAATTTTAATTATTGCTAAACATGTTTTTTTTTGTGACACAAGAATCAAGATTGTGTGTCTTTTCCTCATCACACAATAAATGAAAACAAACTTATTTTTCATATTATGTCATTTATGTTTCTTAATTTTGCTAGAAATCACACTTAGGCGACTAACCCCCCTGTTTTACGGGTTGTTTTCGTCGCCTAATAGCCCATAAGTTGCCATGATCAGATTTTCTGTTCGTTGCACCCAATTAGTGATTAATTTCCCCATATATCACCTCGAAGGGGATGTCCCCAGACTAGGATTAGGTATGTTTCCGCCCCGAAAAGCTGCACGTTAGCGTGTCCTTCCCATTTCAAAATGGCGGCCATTGTTTTATGTAAAACAGCCATTAATTTCATTACAGATAGAAATTTTATCCACGACTACACGAAACTAAGTTTTTAACTGCCTGAAAGGGGCTTCAACATCTAGGCGTCCAAGATGGCCGCCGCAAGGAGGCATATTTTGCTAAATGAACTTAAATGGCAAATTGTTGAAATAAGAACCTGGGTGATATTTTGGGAGCTCCAAAAAGAATTTATGGCATTTATATGTTACGTACACACTTGTTTTTAAAGATGGCGGTGATTATATTCGCTCTAGGATACGTATATCAGGAAGAAAAAGCAGCCCTACCAATTTTTTCGACGTTTTAAACAACACTTTCTAATAATGACCCTAAATCATTTCCAAAATATAAAAAAATACTAAAGTGGGTATTGACTTGTCCTAGAGAGTGCCGTTACTATAGACGGTTACTACTTGGGCCATATAACGTTGTTTAAACTGCCTCTATAATAGTTCATAGGAAGACAACAGCTCATATCAACCTGATACAATAGAACCATAATAAATGGGTGTGGACTGTATTTAAGGACTACTCAGGACTACTTTCGAGCACAAAAAGTGCTATCTTTGTTTCTGACTTGTACCACAGACTCCTTCTCTCTCTCTCTACTGCCTAGATCAGCTTCCTTCCCAGCGTCAACTAGTGTTGAGTGCTCTGCAATTATCCAGAAGTACGAGAGAAAATTGCGGAAAAATGTTATCAATAGTTTTCGTTATGGTTCTTATTATGTCGAAAAAGATGTGCAGGGGTGTTTTTCTTCTTGATTTATATCCCCCGGAGCGGGTATAACCGCCGCCATCATGAGTTATGGTCATGTCCGCAATACACGAATGTCATTAAATCTCTTTTGGTGCTCTCAAAATATTACTCGCATTCTTACCCCATCTATTTGGCAATTTTAGTACATTTAACAAAACATGCCTCCTACCGGCGGCCATCTTGGACACTTAAATGTTTAAGCTCACTTCAGGAAGGTAGAACTTTATTTCGTTTAGTCCTGGATAAAATTCCTATCTATAATGAAAATACAATAGCAGTTTTTTTCGGGGCGGAAACATACCTAATCCTAGTCAGGGGGACACCCCCTTGAAGGTGATATATTGGAAAATTAATCACCAGGTGGGTGCAACAAACTCGAATTTTAAGGCCCGTACAGAAACTGGCTCATGGACTATAATACGGTATTTATACAAAGTCAAATTCTTAAGAAGCATATATGTTTGCTTGAATTCGTGTACACAATAAAAAAGATACCGGTGTGAAAGTAATCATGGCCCGGCAGGTATCATAGTCCGAGCTCCATAGACGACAACGGAATAAAGCGTGAAACTAATGTTGCGTATAGAGAGTCAACTGAATCGATTGCCCTATTGTTCACCATTGTTCCCGGACTGTGAGCCCGGAGGACTATATCTCCTGCCACACCGACATTTTTTTTTAGTACATGATATATTTTGTCTAATGTATAATAGTTTAAAAAATGAACAAACCAGAACCCCCGGGGGGGGGGGCACTTGTATTCAAAGGTGGAGATGATGCGTGAACAAGAAAACGCGTAAAAAGGTATCTTTTTTCCAACAGGCGATGTACGCGCGTACATTGATTAGGGTGTCAAAACAGCAAAATGTTAGACCCTCCCTCGGGTCCACGGTGATGAAAACACTAAGCGACTGAAATTTACACTAGACTCTTCAACCCACCGGGCTACTCCCTACCTAGTGTTCATTCCAGGAGCCCTGTGCAATTTGGACAAGTTGGTTGGCAGGGCTGTCCGGGGGTGGTAAGCTGAAAAGTTTTTAGTTTAGCCCCGAGTCTATATAGTATTATCTTTTAACCAAGTGCGCTCTAAACCCAGAGACAGAGCCGAGACTGGGGTACAGTCTACAAAAAGTGGAAAAAAGGGCATGTTTTTTTCTAAACCCTGAAATTGTGATGTACGTGTAATACTCAAATTAAGCATAGATCAAAAAAATTGTAAAGCAAAGCAAGATAATACAGGTATATTAACGGCACAATGCATTGCTTACTTGTTTCGGGTCGCAAAACTTACAAAATTACTTCTTTAGTGTAGCAAAATCAGACAAAAATACTTGTTTAGGGTATATTTTTTAGTCGGTGGAAATACTTGTTTAGGGTGCATTTTCGAAGTCCATGTTCACGCATCATATCCACCTTTGAATACAAGTGGCCCCCCGGGACCAGAACACAAATGAAGTCTTTCCCTTTTTTGACTGACCCCTCAACCCGCCTTCCTCTCCGAATTAGGAAGGAAGCCTGAAATATTGAAAGTTTTGGCTCTCAACTGTCTTCAGACCTATATCGTTTTTACAAACGAAATCGACTTTTTTCGTC
This sequence comes from Ophioderma brevispina, assembly GCA_023653785.1. NCBI lineage: Eukaryota > Metazoa > Echinodermata > Ophiuroidea > Amphilepidida > Ophiodermatidae > Ophioderma > Ophioderma brevispina. The sequence goes on along the minus strand of JAMKCH010009692.1, from coordinate 41,838 downwards.
CACCCCGCCACGAAAGGATTTTCGTTAAATGGACATAGTTGACCTATTGCTTTGTTCACGTAGAATTAGAAGGTCTCGAACCAGTATGAATTGTTTACAGGCAAATTCATACAAGTCTGATGTGTGTTTTCGTGCATTTCAGTTGTGCAACCTAAGTCATTGGAATAAACCACTCCAGAGTGGTTTTACAACAAAATACCTGATTTACACACAAATAAAATGTTTTAGACTTAGTGAATTTTGAACCTCGTAATATTGAAATGCTGAGGTCTTTTTTGTGGGCCGCCAGTATATAGCTGGCAGGATGGCTTTGCAATCCGTTGTGCGTGTGTATGTGTGTATGTATGTGTGTATGTGTCACTAAAATGTTAAGTTTTTTTTATGGAGCGGCCCACAGCTGATATTCTTTGAATATAGTGAGCGCGAAATATTTGATTTAGTAACTTGTGTATGGAAGAGCGCTATTGATATCACTCGCTTTACACTCCAAAAATGTTGAGTAAAAAAGTCACAGCTCTTAATGTTGAGTAAAGCTTAGTCAAAGTTGAGTAAACCTTACTCATTGTTGACTAAACCTTACTCATTGTTGGGTAAAATATACTCAGCTTTGTGTAAGGTTTACCCAACTTTGACTAAGATTTTACTCAACATTAAGAGCTGTGACCTTTTTTTACTCAACATTTTTGGAGTGTAAAGCGAGTGATATCAATAGCGCTCTTCCATACACAAGTTACTAAATCAATATATCAATGTATGAATTATTATATTTATTCTTTATTTAACGACAAACGACATACCTCTTCTTTAATTAATATGATTTGAATAAAACAATAAATGAATTAATGTTGACATGTTTTCTATTCAAAGCGGCACATTCAAGCCGGTTTTGTAACGTAACTTCATTTATTTTGGTGCAATCATACTCATACTGCTGTGACAGGTGTAGATTAGTTCATACCAGTCAAAATTTCCACATGACTAGGATTTGTGACGATGAAATCATAAGCAAAAGTTAGTCAAGTTGTTTAAAAAAAATCAAAATTTGCACACCTGAAAACAAATCACAAACAAGTGTGTGTGTTCAGATACATCAATCACTTGCCTTCAAAAGGCAGCAAAATAACAGGGATACAATTATTTATATTGTTGTTACACCGAAAAAAGAAACATAGAGTGTAACAAGACGAGTCCTTAAAAAGGACAATCTTCTGCATTTTAGTGCACAATTTGTGAAATGAAACAACAAATTGAGTTTTGTAACACTATATTTTAATAAATACTATGCAAGGCATCAATCATTTTTTTTTTTTTTTTTTTTTTGCAATCATACTCATACTGCTGTGACAGGTGTAGATTAGTTCATACCAGTCAAAATTTCCACATGACTAGGATTTGTGACGATGAAATCATAAGCAAAAGTTAGTCAAGTTGTTTAAAAAAAATCAAAATTTGCACACCTGAAAACAAATCACAAACAAGTGTGTGTGTTCAGATACATCAATCACTTGCCTTCAAAAGGCAGCAAAATAACAGGGATACAATTATTTATATTGTTGTTACACCGAAAAAAGAAACATAGAGTGTAAAAAAATATGCAAATTTTATGTTAATTTACCCACTGATGCAAAACTTTGTAAAAAACGTTCCAGACATTTTATATATTGAATAATAATTTAAGCCAGAAAAATCCTATATTTACTCCAAATGCGAGTTTTTGCTTAACGGAGCGACTTTCGGCTTTAGCTATGCTGCCCTGCAAATCTGGCACATCCTTGTTAGTGAGGGAGACCTGCTCCTAGACCATGGTTGTTGGTCAAATCTACACCAGGAAACAACACTAATTAAACTTCCAGACAATTGATCACAGCAATAACCCGTACTTCATAATAAAAAAATCTATGTTATTGATACTATATGGCCGCATTTTCGCATTAAATTTGGTATCTATGGAATGTGTACATGATATTCCTGAAAGAAAAAAAATGTTAAGCTTATTTTGTTTTTTACTGGCGGATTAACAAACACGTGCATTTCCCGGGCGAAAATTTCAGTAGCGAAATTACTACCCTCTGAGAAATCGATAAAATATAGGAAAATGTGTAAAAGTTGTAATCAAATTTGGATATGTTATAAAAGAAGGTCTTGCAAACAAACTGTGCAACTCTTACTTTCTAAAACGCAAGGTAGATACAGCCCAATGTAGCACATGAATTTTGTTTATGGGAGTCGCAATAGTGGTGTGCACCCTATATGTGGCGCGTAAAAATTATATATTGCAAAAATTATATAGATCTTTCCTCCATTTCCCTACCTCTTGCTCTAGCTTCTGTTTCATGCGGTTTACAATTATCAACCGGAGGATTTTACTGGTGTTGCTGATAAGTGCTATAGTCCTATAGTTTGAGCACTGTTTCTGGTCTCCAGATTTGAACAAGAGAACAAATTCTTGGATTTTCCACTCATCTGGCCAGTGACAAGATGTCCATATGCTTGCGCATAACCGATGCAGTAGTTTGATGCCATTTGATCCAGTTGACAAGTTCACCAGGGATTCCATCAATTCCAGGTGACGTTCCGACCGTAAGTTGTTTCACAGCATGTTCTACTTCTGAGAAGAGTGGTGGTGGTTCTTGTTCATCCACAGGGATTCTTTCTTCTGTGAGTGGAGCCCTCATCTACTGGTCTTTCAAAGAGCTCTGCACCATATTCCTTCCAGCGCTCCATTATATCTTTTTTTTCTGATCTAAGATCTTTCCATCTTTGCAGAATCCCAAGCTGCTTATAGGAAAGGAAGAGGAACAAGAGACATGCTTGTGTGTTTGCAAGTTCTCCTGGAGAAAGTGATTGTTACTAACCAATAAGCCTTTGTGATGTTTATAGACTATTCCAAAGCTTTTGACTCAATTAACCACAGAAAGCTTTCCACCATCTTCTATGAAATGGGATTTCCAAAACACTTGGTTACATTGTTGCAGCCCTTGTATGTGAACCAGAGGGCCACCATCAGATGGAATGGAGAGCGGACTGAAGAGTTTGAAATTGAGAAAGGTGCCAGACAAGGCTGGATCACCACATATGTTTGTTACCTACACCGAGAGTGGGATGAGGGATGCTGAAATTTCCACCTATGGCATCAAGATAGGAGGTGACTATGTAAATACAGCACTTCTCGAATCTTCCAAAGATGGAATTGAAAATCTCACCCATGCTGTGAATGAAGCAGGAGAAAATCTGAACTTACATCTCAATGTAAAGAAGACGAAAACTAAAACTCCTGCAGGTTGCTGGAAAGAACCCGGAATCCAAGTACAATATTCGGATAGATGCATGGGGAGGATGTTGAAGAAGTTGAGAGCTTCAAATATCTAGGCTCCATGCATCAAAACCTGTTCTGCCAACTGCACCAATGACATAAAGGCCAGGATTGCCATAGCAAAGAAGAAAATGGTCGGCCTGCATGAAATCTGGAATGATAAAAACATCAAAAAGGACCTGAAAATGAAAGAGTTAAGACTCTAGTATGGAGTGCACTCCTTTATGGAGCAGAAAGTTGGACAATGAGGAAAGCTGATGAAAACAGGATAATGGCGCCAGAAATGTGGTTTTGGAGAAAATGCTTAATATCAGTTGGAAAGACAAAAGAACCAATGTCAGCATCCTGCAAGAATTGAACACCAACAGAGAGCTCCTGGGAAAGATTGTCAGTTTGAAGACTGGCTATTTTGGGCATGTAATCCGTGGAAGTGGGAGCCCGTTAGCAGCACAGATCATTGAAGGATATGTGGAAGGTAAAGAGGAAAGAGGAAAAGAGGTCGCCAAAAGAAGCAGTGGTTTGATAACATCAAGGAATGGACAGGACTCACAGAAGCCAAGAGACTGGCACAGGATAGAACACAGGATAGAAGGGCATGGAGAGAAGAGACCAAAAGGTCAGCATGTATGGTCGCCAATCGCCAGAGATGACGGAGGCAGCCAGGTTGGGTAGCCAGGTAGCCTACCTCCGTGCAGTGACGTCAGCGCGAGATTTGATGATCGCACCAGTATAAAACGCGCGGGCTGGAGAAGGTGAACCTTAGAGTAGTACTACTCTAAGAAGGTGACCGTGATTTACACGCGCGCACAAAGACGGCATATTTTGACGAGTGCGTAAAAGCTGCATCAAGGTTATGACATCACTGCACGCACGGAGGTATAGATACAAGTGCTTGAAAGGAACCTAACTGATAGTAAACTCAGTATATTCTGGGAAACATTCATGGTGCACAACATAGATGTTAAGCTCTTTATGATGCTAGGTGATCTATTCCATGTTGATGTAACTCTCGGTAAAATTTTTGACGACAGCTGTAAACGTCTTTTGAAAAACCTATGGGAAAAACGTAAACTGCAACGATGTGTAACAATGAAACATATGTAAAGTATATTTTATATCTGCATTTAGGTGTATAAAGTAATTCTATTGCATACAGCTCATCTATATAATTTGTATATCGCCTGTTGGGGCAAGACTTCCATATGTACCCCCCCCCTCCTCATATATTGACTGCAACATAAAATGTTATTATTTTAGCTGTTTATTCTGTTTTTGATCAAACAAGGCCAAAATTAAAATAAATGTTGTATCATGTAAATATATACGAGGGGGTACATATGGAAGTCTTTCCGCATGTTGGATGCACCATCAAATGTTTAATGAGTGCCACTCGTGTTAGTCCAATAAAATTTGATTTGATTTGAGTAACAGTAGGTGACGGAAATTAAAATTAAAACGCGCCGCTCTATACAGAGAACATACCATAATATTGTTATGGCCGCAAACAACGAAAACAGGAAAAGGTGAGTTTTCAATTTCTACGGGGCAACACGAATCATGGGAAAAAGATAGTCTGCATGGTTGCCACAACATTTTCAATGTGACCGGAATGTGACATTAAGACAGCATTTTATTTTCAGTCATAGACGTTAAACACCTTCAAATATTCTCACTTTTGGTGATACAACCACGTCTATACTCATAGGACTTCAAAGTCAAGGTTATGGCACGCCAAATGTTTTGATCGTCTGAGGCAACATTATTTTTACCATGCACTCCAGGATTCTTAACAGACTATAATAGACAGATCAATGGCATCAAATTGACAAATTAAACATGGATGTTTCATGCTTGATAAAATTTGTTTGGACCTGGAGCGGACGAATAGTGAGAAAATGGCGCTCATCTTGCTTGTTCTATCTTAGTTTGTCAACTACCACCATATAGACATAGTACTACAGGAGGGAAAAAACGCTGCTATTGATTAGGCCGCCGAAGTAGGGTAAGACATAGGACAAGACCACAGAGCTATTTTATAGAATTAGAATATATGGCAAACGTTTGGGTATTGAATAGACCAGCAACGCGAAACCGATTTATCCTATATGTTTGTATGGATCCAAGTGGGGAAGGAAAAATATTGGGATTTAAAAACAGAAGAGAATAGTGATTTAAAATTGTACGATTTTCACCCAATATTAATTGAGCTTGTTACGAGTTTTAAAATATTGGCTCGACTACGTCTCGCCCCATATCTTTGCAACTCAATGTGGGCTCAATCAATCTAATTTATACCACACCTCGGCGCGCCAATTAGATTCTAGGAATTAGATGTTTAATAATTAGGAAAATCGTAGGGTGGTATACCCCCCTCCAGGTGTGTTGTTACAAATATACACTGCAAAAACAGTGATTAGAAATTAAACACTTTAAAACACTATTGTGCAACGTTCTCTAAAATGTTGAAATATATGTTTCATATCTAAACAATATCTAGACATGGTTGAAAAAATCTTAGACTAGGGTTCGGATATTTAATATTTGTACCATTGCCCTCAATGAGCAGTTAAAATATTTGTTAGACCAATTGTTTAGAGATTGACATGTTTATTACCTACAAATAATTGGCACCACGTTTCTAAACCAGGTTTTGCAGTGTACGTCATGGCATTTAGACTAAGAAATATTTGCGTTAAAATGAATATTTCGAAATTTCACTGGATCGAAAACATTGCACATAAAAAGTTGTGGCTATAAAAAAAAAATAGTAAGTGCATCATTTAGAGCAAAAAAATTGCATGAAAATATGATATTCCGTACTTTGGTGAAAAAAAAATGAATTTTTTGCTATGCTGCACTGTCTATACACTGTTACCTCAAAAAAAATTTAAACGTAATTTTCGTTAAATTCATTTTACCGGGGTTTCCCTTTTTAATTACCGTCAACCCGGTTATTCCCAAACTTCACGCTATATATTTTAACGGATGCGAGCTTAGCAGGCCTGAAAATAGAGTAATAGGCCTAAATGCAACACTCTTATTAGATCCTGCAATATTGGTAGAGCCAGAGAGAAAATTATGTAGGATCCAGTTGGGCGGATTTAAGAGTCAGCCAGTGTCACCAGCTGCTGACAGGGCCCCTCAAATATTGCTCACAGGGCACTCAGACACTAAAGGGCCCACCCACCAGAAGCTGCTTCTGACAGGGCCCTGTTCCTTAAATCCGCCACTGGTAGGATTCAGGAGTGGGGACGGGAGCGGGTGAAAGAGGGTGAGAAACCTATTTTTATCTAAGTTTAGAAGTATTTCCATTACAAATAGATCGATATAGGCCATATCCACTGTACGTCATGGTTTGAAAAACACTTCGGAAAGTTGCCCTGTTCCATATTTTGGATATGGTAAATAAACGGAAAGCCGCCCAAAAAAACCACCTGATCTATCGGTGGTATAAACTTCTTCACGTCTACAGACAGCAAGGCCAATGAGTTACTGGCATCGAAATGCCTAATAACCTTTTGTTTGTCCCAGACTTCAGGCCTAAATACCATACCAACTGTTGTGACAATAGTCTTAATCTAGTCAACATGTCAAGCAGTAGCGTATAACGAGGTGGGTCGGAGACAATCCCCTCCCCCCGCCCTCTTGGGTATAACCGGAAAACAATCAGATTAAGCAAGAATAGTACCTTTTTTTGAAGAGCCCCCCAATTTTCCCCAAAAATGAGGATTTACACGATTGTATTGGTAACTGGCTAGTTTTGTAGTTAGATAATTAATTATTGGAGATCTTCCGATATAATTCAAACGGATGGTGGAAACGGCCTTCCATATGAAATAGCCGGGAAATCGCGCCATGTAGTGCACCACGTCTACGGTTCATCCATAGTTGTTTTATTGGTAAGCAAGTTCAAGTGATAAATGTATACGCATTTTTGAGGATTCTCGTTCGCACGTAAAATTGGGAGCAATGTGCTGTTATTGCTTTAAGCTATATACGGGAACCTGGAAAGTGGGAAAGAGAAAAGCAGAGAGTGAAAGAAAAGGGAGGGAAGGAAATTGGAAAGGATTAACATGGACGTTGAATGTGTGCGACGTTCAAATAATTGTTTCACCCAAGTGCCCCCCCCCCCCCATGAGATTTTGAAGCTTCGGTGGAAAATGTGGGGAAACAGGCGAGCGAAGCGAGAGGGGAAAAAGCGAAAGTCCCGTATTTTTAAAAGGCAACAATTATACACTCCGGGAAAATGGTGAGCTCCCCCTCCCAACACCGACCCCAAGTTACGCTCCTGGTCAATGCTATTTCATAACATTTGAAAGCCTTTGACTTAAAAAAAAATCAAAACTGCATTGCACAGCATTGTCTACACATATGAATTAAAAGTTCGCAAAAAGATGTATATTTTATTAATCTTTCCCTGGAGATGCATGGCCAGCGCACGTTAGTGTTGAAAAAACCCAAACAAACCCACGTGTGCTTGGCCGGACTCGAACTGGCGACCTTCGTATACTAGCACGACGCTCTTGTCAACTACGCTATCAAGTCAGGGTTAGTATAGAGGAGCGACAAATATTATCTATAGGCGCCAGGCAAAAAAGATATTTTGAACAATTTTAAACACTCGGTGAAATTATGTTTCATAGTTTGAGTATAGATGTTCAGAATAATGTTATAGTTTGACCTTTATATATATATGAAGGGTTGTAAACACAAAGGTATCAATGTAAAGAATGTCATGATATTCTTGCGTAGACTCATCCAGATAGTCTCTTTGCAGGTATATTACACAAAAGTGATTCCACGGCAGAGTCAAAATAGGATACATTGGGCCTATCTTTAAGTTAGTATAACTTCCCAATACAAAGTTCAAAAATCAAGATTCAAATAGAAGGTAAAATAACCTTGTTTTATATATGATAGTCAGTACCTTTGGTAGATTTTCACTGCTGCAGAAAAAACAATCAAAATGAGTGTAAATCTTTTTGACTCACCCTGTATAATAGACCATGAGGCCAAAGAGAAAAAGATGCTCGGATAAGGACCAATAAGGTGGCGCACCCCTGGGAAGTACGTAATTCTTCTGAAATAATTTTTCTAAAATTATAGAAACCAGTCCATATGTGTGTAAATTATTTTACTCATGTTGAGTAAAAAGGACACAGCTCTTAATGTTGAGTAAAATCTTAGTCAAAGTTGAGTAAACCTTACTCATTGTTGACTAAATCTTAGTTATTGTTGGGTAAAATATACTCAGCTTTGTGTAAGGTTTACTCAACTTTGACTAAGATTTTACTCTACATTAAGAGCTGTGACCTTTTTTACTCAACATTTTTTGGAGTGTAGTCAACTATGCACACATACTCCGAAATAGTGGTCAAATTTTGACCACGAAAAGGGCAAGTTGACCCTTTTCGTGGTCAAAATTTGACCACTATTTCGGAGTAGTGTGCATAGTTGACTACGGACCCCGGAAAATGACCACGTTGTTTTTAGTGTGTATGTGCACATTTTCTAGAAAATGAATTAAATGTCATCTCAAGTTTTGCCCTGCAGATGTAAATCGTGATTCATTGACTCCAGCAGATAATGGGGCTATTGATAAATAATTTTCTTCTTCACAAACGCCATTTTTGGCGCTCATTTAAAATGTTTTATCATTCTGAAAAGTTTCAAATTGGAATCATTTATTAAAAGTAAAGCCCCATCAGTTATGCATGAGAGATGTTTATCATAGCACAAACTTGTATTTTATTGAAGCCATCGTCTTTTTCTGAATTGAGTGTAATTTTCCCCTCAAAAACAAATAATAATAATAATAAAACAGACCGAGATTATTGTACAGCAATTTTTTAACCTGGTGGTGGGGGAGAGGGGGGGGGGGGGGAAATTTTTTTTTTTTTTTTTTTTTTTTTTTTTTTTTTTTTTTTTTTTTTTTTTTTTTTTTTTTTTTTTTTTTTTTTTTTTCCCCCCCCCCCCCCCCCCCCCGGAATTGCTCTTGCATTTTTGCGCTGAAAATATGCCTATGCTTTAAATACTCTTGTTGAGGTTTGATTGTATGGAAATGGTAGAATAAATTAAGAACAACATTGATGAAAACTTCTGGTATGGGGATAAGAAAATCACACAAAAAGTGCTCATTTTTAAACCTAGTTTACAACTGAGAGCTTGTACTCGGTGAATCGTGTCGTGTGTGAAAACTCTGATGTGCATACTCAGTTTAAACTTGTCTTCAAAATATTTCATTTTTGGGTTAAATTTAATTTCAATTCAATTGATTATTCCCATAAGAAAAAAAATCAATAGACTACAGACGCTCAAATGCAAAAACAGAACAAGCTTATGGGGGAGTTGAGCAAAGGCCATTAAGACTAGATTGGGTCAACCCCCAAAACAAAACCACGGACAAAATGTCGCTAACACACTGACAACTACTGCATATCAAAATCACACTAGAAAAGAGCAGAAGTCAAATTTAAATTAGGAATTTGTCATTAATAACAAAAGTATAGGATAGTGTTAGTCTTCTTCTTATCGTGTCCAAACACTGTGGTTCTCAAATGTGATCCAGCCAGAGATGGATACAACGTCTGGCTGCTTCACTGAATTCCGCAAGGTCCTTGTTTGTGCATTGTTGCTCCAGCAGTGGGCAGACCAGGAGATGTTCCATTGTCTGTGGTGCTGTTCCACAACCACAGGTAGTGTCCTGATCTGCTTCCAGGTAGCCCCACTTCTTCAAGGAAACCTTAGATAGGCCAATTGTGGTTCTCAATCTGTTGAGGCATCGCCATTCAGCCCATGAGGAGTCAGCTCCAGGTGGGAGATGCTCACCAGGTTCAATGCCAATAGATGTTACTTGGTTGATGGCAAGTCTTTCTTTCCATAAGGCAACTCTCTTGAGCTCCTTAGAGACTGTTTCAAGAAGTTGGACTTTGCTTAAGAAACTCTCTCTCGATTTAAGGCGGTTGGCAGCGGGTATCTGTCCAGACATAGGGTGCTTCACATTTGATACTTGGCAGCTACGCTCGCTACGTTACGACGGATGTCTGGTGGAGCAATTCCTGCTAGGATGTATACGTTTTCCGTTGGTGTTGGACGGAGGCATCCTGTGATAAGCCGGAAGGAGGCATTTAACGCTGAATCAAGCTTCTTGGCATGGGTTGATCTTTCCCATACAGACAGGGCAAGCATACTCTGCACATGAGTAGCACAGGGCAAGTGCCGTCGATCTTAGGGTATGTGGGCGAGCACCCCAACGTGTGCCATTGAGTTTGTTCAAGATATTATTGCGTGAACATACTTTACTCTTCGTCTTCTCGATGTGGGTCTTATAAGAGAGAGTGCGGTCCAAGGTAACTCCTAGGTAGACAGGGTTAGCACAGTGCTCCAGGAGTGTTCCAGACCATGTTACTGCAGATGATGTGCTCCATAACCTTATAAGCTATACATAATTTGTTTTACGGGCGAAAACAGACTGGAACTGCTGATTGAGAGCTTTTCATCTTGGCATCGGTTTCTAGTCTGCCAGCAACTTTGAGTGGTGCAAACGTTGATAAAATCTGATCTCTTGTGTTTGATGTAGGTCCAGAATCTTTTCATGCCACTGAATTAATTGTGATCGGTTTCTTGAGGTGTGATATGTCTTCCACGTACTGCCAGTAAGAACGTCGCAGATCCTTTTGCAATTTTTCTTAAGCTTGAGAAACCGACGTTCATCCCCTATAGTCTGCCGTGCTTCTTACTTGCTCTGAAGTATTTATCCCTTTTAATTTTCCCTTCTTTCGCTCCGCTAATCCAATCCATGGTTGTTCTTCGGGGGGGGGGGGGCTTTGTTCGTCTGGTGGGATAAAGGATGTGATTACCTCGCTTTACACCCTCTTTAAACAGACTCCACAATTCTTCTGTATTGGAAGATTATTCTGCTGCTTGGATGGGCTCAGAGAGATTAATGCTGCTTACGGAGCCGAGCCAATCGCCTTTTACAAGGGGAATGAAGCGAGGATTTTGCTTTCTTCGAGCAGGGTTGAGGTCAAAATCTGTAAAGACATCATCATGATCACTAATTCCGGGGAGAATCTATGAATCTGGCACGGTCTGTTTATAGCAATCAGGTCAGGAGTATTTTTTTCCACGAGTGGGTTCTTCGACCATCTGAGATAACCCGTGGTCGGCAAGTATTACAATCTATGGTGTAGATTGCCATAAGGTGTATTTGGTTTAAAAGTCTTCTTCCGATCCCAGCCAGGGAAATTAAAATCCCCATGCACCAAGAAGGATCACGCTGCCTGTCTTCTTGTTGATCTCCCGCAAGGCAGACTCGAGGACATCAAGAGTAACGTCATCATGAGCTTTGGTCGGTAGCAGCCACCTACAAACAACGATTGCATCCATATGCTGATCTGCACCTACACTGACTCAGTATCACATCCATCAGATTCCAAGGAGTGCTCACGTGAGCTTATGTAGTCGCCTGTTGGTGGCAACAATAACACCACCAGCATGTGTTTTTCTGTCACATCTGTGCACTGTGAACTGTGAGTTTAAAAATTCAGAGGCCCCGAATGCTACTTACTGTCAACCAGGTTTCAGTAGCTAAGATGATGTCAGGTCTCGTACCATCGATAAGGTTATAAAAGTGACCTTTCTTGTTGCTAATATTGAGTAAATTTACATGGCAATTGACGTTGACCTCACGAAGAGGTCGCCGTCCAGCAGAAGGTCGCGGCTTGGGATAGTTGGAGACGAAGTAGCTTTAGGTAGAGACTTAAATTCCTGAGAGTTTCACGAGTCCAAACTGCTGTAGTCGCTGACATCTGTTAAAAATTCTCTAAGGTTATTAAACCTGTTCTCTGATTGCAGGTCATGAAGATCGAACAGTGTAGTACTATAATTTGGGCTATTACAGGCGAGACATCTGATCTGCCAAGATAATCATATGTCCCAAACGGTCTACATACATGGCTATAAATGAATTCTATTATAAAATTGCTGAAAATTTGGATAACAAACTCCACACAATTGGTATATTCTTAGATCTCAGCAAGGCCTTTGACACCATAAATCATGACATCCTCCTCTATAAGCTAAATAAATATGGTGTCAGGTGCGTTGCTAATGATTGGATCAGGAATTACCTAACTAATAGAAAGCAACGTGTTTTGATTAATAGTACCTTTTCTGAACCAACTTCCATCACTTGCGGAGTTCCTCAAGGCTCAATTTTAGGGCCACTTTTATTTCTTTTATATATAAACGACCTCCCACTGTGTTCTAAAATACCTCATTTTATTTTGTTCGCTGATGATACAAATATACTTTTTTCCTACCCTGATCCTAATGTACTTGAACAAATAATAAATAATGAACTTAAAGCTATTTCTAACTGGTTCAAACTAAACAAATTATCATTGAATGTTAAAAAAAACTATATGATTTTTAAAAATAAACACAGTAATAAACCGGACATTAAAGTTGACATAAAAATTAGCAACACCTCTATCCAACAAGTTCAAACTACTACATTCCTTGGTATTCTTATTGACTATAACCTGTCATGGAATTCTCATACCAAACACATTTCCAAAATTATCTCCAAATATAATGGAATTTTTCGTAAAGTTAGACCATATCTCCCACAAAAATCACTTTTTACCCTAAATTATAATTGTCTTATATTACCGTATATTTCATATGGTGCTATGGCTTAGTCTGATGCTAACAACAGTGGTTTAGATTCACTTTTCCTACTCCAGAAACGAGCCATCAGAACGTGCACCAACTCCCTGTGGTTGGCCCATACAGATCCCCTTTTTCATTCTCTTTAAAACCTTGAAAGTCCAAGATCAAACCAGGAATTCTGATATTCGTCATATAAAAATGTTCAACAGGGGTTCAACACTGTTCCTGGCAAATAATACACTTAAAATCCAAGGTCCCTTGTTTCGGTGTAACTTGTCATCCCACCTAAAAACCTCCCCTCACTCATCTCCTTCAAAACAAACATGAACAAATATCTGTTCAATTCATATAGTGCTGTCGTCAATTCTTAATTCTTTTGCTTTCCTTTCCTTTTCTTTCTACTGTTCAACTTCTTCCCTTTGTCTAATAGTCGGTCCTGTTCGTACTGTTGTTTCGTGTATGTGCGTTGTGTTCTTGCTTGTTTTTGTTGCTTAGTTCCATATACATGGGTAATCTTAAAGAGGTCATTGCACCCCACGCCCTGCGTTTAGCAGTGACCTCGTTCACCAGTGGTACAGCAGTGATGACATTATTATACGACATTATATGTAATATGACATTATATATTTTCTATACAGTATCACTGTCTTAATTATTTGAATTCCATTCATATTGAATTATCATCATGTTATAAACCATTTATCTAAATATCACATTTATCTTCTTCTCATTGTAATACATTTTTTATAATTATTTAAAATTGTATTGTGCTGTATTCTTTGATGAACAAAATAAATATATTGATTGATTGATTGTATGTTGAATTATCGACAGCTTGACAATCAATGGTACCACGCAGGGCCGTAGCCAGGGGGGGTGCCCCCCCCCAAAAATGACAAAGGTCCGCTTTACGGTGTTGAAGGTCCGCTTTGCCATTTTTAAGGTCCGCTTTGTGATGTTAAAGTTTGCCGCTTGCCTAAATTTTGTTGTTGTAAGGGTTGTGTTGCATGGTATATGACCTAAATGACCTAATAAGCAGTGGTTAATTGCATTAAGCACCGCTACTGCCGTTGTTATTGTCCTGCTTTTGCAACGCTGCGATCATGTCATGATCTTTAAACCTTCAGAATTTGGAGACGACGGTGAAAAATTTTGGGTCAACCGGCGAGCGCAGCGAGCCGAAAAAAAAATTTTGTTTGTAGGCAAAAGGTCCACTTCTGGCAAATCCGCACCCCCACATAAATTCCTGGCTACGGGCCTGGTACCACGTCTCGCAATTAGGTTTCTAAACAGTAGTCCCACTTTGGGCCAAGTGACAGGCTGTCTGCAAGAACCGCAGAGATAAACAGTCTCAGTTGAATCATGATTATGGTTTTGAGAGGCTGGACTGGAAGGCCTGGACTGCACTCTATGTCACCGCACAGCAAAATAAAAGGGTATAACATCACACGATGTACATGACTATCCAAATTTCTCGTTGGTAGAGATTTAGCTTTGTCCAAAGCGAAGTTACGCAAGTTGAAAAAAAATCCACGCTGGACTAACATTATACTGCGTACATAAGTCACTATAAGATCGCAAAGTATGAGTCTCAATGCAAGTCTTCAGCATACAAGAGATGGCGTATTGGCCTTCCTTCACATCAAAGAACTCATCAACGCACACAGTCACTATACTATCAAAGCCCAAGAATCTCACTGGCAGTCATGTTGTTTTTTGCTGCACTCCCACCATGGAGTGGTGAATAAAAATATTGGGCAGTCGAACCCATTTTTTTCCAACTCATAGCGAGACCAATGAATTTGTGTAGCAGACGAACACAAGAATCCATTTCTATAATTATTATGTTTTGAGAGGGTTGGTACATTTTGTCACTCCACTTTGTCTGCACCCACTTTTTCTGCACCCAGTTTTGCTCAGAATTCAGCAGCCTTTAAGGAATAAAGTACAGTATCACGTGCACTTTATTCCGTCAAGGCTGCTGAATTCTGAGCAAAACTGGGTGCAGAAAAAGTGGGTGCAGAAAAGTGGGGTCACAAATGTACCAACCCGTTTTGAGAATTTTGTGTCCTATATTACTATACACATTTCATTTTAGGAACTTTAGCTTGGGAAAATATTGGCTCTGAAAAAATATCAATCACCTGTCCACACCGCTTCAGTTGACGATATCTGATGTGGAGATCTAGTTTTGTCGGGAGTTTTGTAGTTATTTCTGTCTTTGCGGCGGACCTCAGCCAAAATTTGCTTCAACTTGCTACTGTTCAGTATCTGGATTGAAAGATTTATCCTTCAAATAAGCCTGAAAATCAAGTTTACTCAACAGCGGTACTCTCTTGGTGTGGGCGTTTTCTTATGCTTTAATCAATTCTTGCAGTTCTTCTTCAGCTTCATTTATCATTGCAAATCTCCCGGAAAATCTACTTTTACCAGAAGAATTAACCATCGCTAGAAGAAAATGAAAACAAACGCGTCCTTGACATGAAAACAAAAAATGGCCGGAAATCATCTGCACACACGCTTGCTACTTCCGGGGCATATAAGTAGCCTAAATCATTGTGGGTCTCACTCCTATAGGATTCTCAAAACATAATAATGGTTGCAATTGGACTATTTTCATATTTTCAGCCCATTTATAGCTTGACCTCATATGACCTTTGATCTTGGTATCTTGATCTTGGTTGCAAAATTTTGATTATGCATTTTGGTGGTCTGCTTATTTAATGCTAGGAGTAATATAGAAACAAACAATACCAACAGCAAACATTTTCTACTAACATCTTAGATGTTACACTACATGCAGCGATAACAGTTAACACCAACATTTGGTGTTAATTAACACCAAAGAGTGTGGTCCTCCTGGGACACCAGGAGGGTGTTAATTAACCAGTGTGTCAATTTAACACCAGGAGGGTGTTAATTAACCAGTGTGTCAATTTAACACTAGGAGGGTGTTAAAATACATAATTAACACCGACATGTGGTGTAAGATTAACACCAAGAAGTGTTATGTCATATATTGTAACACCAAAATTAGTCTCAATATGACACCAATTTGGTGTAAGTTTAACACCAATAGGTGTGTGTCCTCTCCAAACACCGGTTTGGTATTCAATTCAACACTCTCGGTGTTAAATCTAACACCGATATTTTTGCAGTGTATAGAAATTTGACTTTTACTTCTCGAATTAATAATAAATTCTTAAACAGCTGTGAAAATGTAAGCAATTTCATTGGCTGATACCTGGGTTCAATTCGACGATTGAATCCCCTTTATACGTATAAAGGGGATCTGAGCAGATCACCAAGCAGACAAATGCCGGAACTACTTTTTTCAAGTAAGCTGTCAGTGTCCCAGATCACTGATCATGGCCCGGGATCATCATAATGCGGTATCACAAATACACTGAATCTGAGACTATAGTCTGGGCATAATTCAGTCATTTTATCAAATTACATACACCGTAGGCCTACTGCAGTGACCAGTCAAAACAGTCACTCTCTTATTTCACAGACATGACAGATGATTTTGAACATTATTAAAATGATGAATCCTGACCTACGTGTTACGCATGTGACATGTGACGAATATCCCAAAATTCAAGCCAGAAATGAAGCCTACAAATTCACGCCGAGAGTTAGTGGATACGCACCTCCTAGTCTAGACAAGAACTTACCCCGGGGACTTACCATGACAAATTGACAAGGCACCTCCATAAGCAGCACAAGCAAGTATGTAGCAAATATTATAACCTGTGAAGAGATTGTTGTCCTTGTATAATTTGATTTGCGACGTGGGTCTGCATCGTTCACACATTTATGCTGTTTTAATACGTCATTTGCTATATACGTCGTGCCGACCCGACCACCAGCTAGAAAACGACGTATGGGTTTTTTTGTACTTGTACTATAGCCGGGAGTGTCTTAGTGAAAATGGAGGTGTGGAGGCATTACGATATTTTGTGCGGCTGGGAACCTTGAACATTTAAACTCGAACTGCGTGCTTTTAAGAATTAATAAGAAATGGAGTTTGATACTGACCGTCCATATAACTAGAGATCACACGGGCTCATGGACAACATTAGTTACTTCCGTGCAATTCAAATGTCATCCGTGCAATTCAAATGGTCATCTTTCTACCGTAGGTTGTTTCAAAGGGGTCGTGGGAGAGGGTGGACTAGTGGCTGGGGTGCTTTCATGTGGTGCAAATTTCCCGGGTTCGAATCGCGGTGGGAACACTTGCTGGGATTTATTCGGGTATTCAACTCTGGATTTGATTTATATACCAGCTATTGATTAAAATCAGAATACCGCTCTCCTCCAAGGTTCACTTGGAATTTGGCAAATGAATCACGAAAGTATTCCGTCCTTCGGAGTGGACGTTAAACCGTCGGTCCAGTGTACAGAGAGTCACAAGTGTACGTGTACATCGCAGCCAGTTTCGAATAAAAGTAGGGTGAAAACCCTTGACTTTTTCCAATCCGCCTCAGCCTCAAAACGGGTCATATTGAGCGTCCGTATCATGGATACACGAGGCCTCGAATCAGCTTACACAGCTCAAACAATCCTGGCACCTTAAGCATTACCAATGACTTAACACGAACGAACGAACGTTCACAGGGGTCATTTTCCTTTCTTCAACTTTTAGCTTTTTATACAGTGTTGAATTTAAAGCCTCTGTCACGGAAAGCGGGATGACTTTAAAATATGGCTGTTTGTGGTTAGAATGTGTAATATGTGAAGAGTTGATTTCCAAAAGGGCCTAAATCCAATGGCTGCTTTGAGTAAAAATCATTTATAGAAATTCCGACAAGTTTCAATGTTTTAATCATTATAAATCACCGGAATAGTTATGACAATGAATTTGCTACCTTTTGAAACAGAATTGTGACTTATATAATGAATAACCTCTATATAATCCATCACTCGATCTATTATGATACCATCTGGCCAAAAAAATCTCATCTTTTATTCCCAATTAAAATCCGAACTTCCGTAGAGATTGAAATGATCAAACTCGTCGAGTTGCGTTGTGTAAAAAGCTATTTAGTTTATCGGAGAATTTGTGTGAGTAAAAAGGTCGGGATTTCAAAACTCAGTCTTTCATTTCCAGTATCAACAAGGAAAGTTCGTTTCAAGTAGGAAATATTACCATATCATTTCGGATCCATAGGACGTCTACACACAGAAACAAAATTACATAACACTATGTAAGCATAGGACTTCATAATACATGTGATTATAGGTAAAATATACATAAGTTACTGTAACTGTGTAATTATTACCGAATTACGTAAAATAGGTAACCATTTTTATGAAATAGGTAACCATTTTTATGAAATAGGTAACCATTTTTATGAAATAGGTAACCATTTTTATGAAATAGGTAACATTTTTATGAAATAGGTATTCCATTTTTGTGAAATAGGTAACCGTTTTTATGAAATAGGTAACAATTTTTTTATTAATAGGTAACAATTTTTTATTAATAGGTAACACTTTTTATGGTTGCAGAACTTGCGTAATTTTTATGAGTGACAACATAATTTAAGAATTACCCCTCATGTTGACCTTTACTTTCAAATGTCATTTTAAACCAGTTTTCTGTTTCTCTATATTTTTCACCATCAGATATATTGCTTCGTAGGCATAGTGGCCACAGTGTTTTTACTCTATGGCATCTATTCAGCCATTTTACCACCGGACCCCCGACTCATGCGCTGGCCGTAAGTATATCAATACGCAGAATGGAATCCAGATTCATATTATTTATACCTCTGTAAAATGTTGTAATGAAATATCACCCGGAGGCACTCCCATTTTGGAGGTGACGCGTATATGTAAGGCTGTTAGACCCCCATTTTCAGAATCGTTGTCACCCAATGACCCCATATTTTTTGAAAATATCACCCAAAGGCCCCCATATTAAAAAAATGCCATTGTCACCCAAATAACCCTATTTTTTTTGGGGGGGGGGGGATTTTGAACATTTTCATCCAAAGACCCAATTTTTGGAAAATTTTACAAATTTGTCACCCGAAAATTGGGTGCAATTTAGCTGTCTCATACACAATTTTGGAGTCCTCTGTCACCGAATGCCCATGGGTTTGGGAGCGCCAGTCTTACACCCATATCCATTTCATATGTGAGTGCCCCCGAGACATTTCCACAAATATCAGCTGGTTTTCCAGAACGATTATGGCAGTGCGAATGTGCTCATGGACGTTAATACTTATACATGTATACAATTAAAACGACTCTTGTTATTCGTTTTAAATAAAGTATTGCTGGAATTAAATAACGCTGTTTCTATATCTGCTTATTTTCGTTTAGGCAACCGAGATCACACTATCGTATGTTGTTGAATATATCTACTACAAGAAGTTCTCCCACGACAACCCCTACCAGTACAAATAGCACTCCGTCAAATATAGCCAGCAACTGCACAGCATGGAAACCATTAGTATTTATAAAACCCACAAGACAGGGAGCACCACGCTACAAACTATCGTCAACCGTTTCGGATATTTTCACAATTTGTCCTTCGTCTTCAATAGGAAATCCTCGGTGAATGGACACTTTTACTTTCTTCCTCTCACTGCAAAAAGCCCGCATACGTGTTTTTTACCACCCTTGAAGGTCCGCGTCGGGGATTATAACAAGTATACAAACTACTATATGTTGGCTGTCCACGTAAGGTACAACAGAACTGCTATGGATAGATTCATGAAAGAAGGGACTAAATATATTACTATCATCCGGGAACCAAGCGCGCAATGGGAATCTGCATTTGATCATTTTATTTTCCATGAAGCATTTGAAAATTTTTCACAAGTGCCAAAGGAAAAGTGGTTACAAACCTTTTTAGAAAAGCCGGCGTACTATCGTGAGAAATTACGATTTCTACCTTACGAAAATGTGATTGGGCGAAGATGGTATTATGCGCAAAATAGCCAAATGTATGACTTAGGTTTGGATGCGGGTTCGTCGTTTTATAATGAAACCATTATTAATGCTACTATAAAAAGACTGGAGCAAGAGTTCTCTTTGATTTTAATAACGGAATATTTCGACGAATCTTTGCTTGTTTTAAAGAAAGAACTTTGCTGGGATTATGAGGACATTGTATATTTCCCCAAAAATTTGAGAGAATCAAGACAAAACTTAACAGACGAAGTACGTCAGAAAATTCGAACTTGGAACCATGCGGATGTTCTACTTTATCATCATTTTAATCGAACTTTGTGGAGAAAAATCAAAACATATGGACCAAAATTCGAAAAAGATTTAGATTATTTTCGCGATTTGAATCAACATGTATTTGAGAAATGTGGAAATACCAAAGCAACCATTTCTAAAACCGCTAAGAGAGTATACAAACACATGGAATTCACACCAAAGAAAAATGCAACACTATTTTGTCGTACCGTAGCGGAAAATAAACGCGTACTGTTTCACAGAGTTTACGATCGACAAAATCCGAATAAAAAAGTCCCAAAACCAAAATAGTCAGGAATAACCGCGAAACCCGAGAACAACTGAACAATACCAGTCCATCATCAAAATCAACATTTTAAAAGTTTGACCCCACTGTAACCTTAAATTAGCCACTATTGAAAGTGATACCACAATGTGAGAGTACTTACCCAGGCGTGCAATGGTTTTGGGATGGATATTAATTATAATAGGACTGTTTTGATATTAGAGTGTATCGGTGCGCAGGGCTACAGAGCGCATAGTCTGTAGCCATGGCGCGTATCATGTTCAAGGGTATTATGTTCGATAGAGATTACTTTTGCGGGGAAGTTTTGGAGTTTTTGACAGTCAATTGACAAAACAAATTAAAAGGACACAGCTGAAATTCATCAACTGAAACTGGATGTAAACAAAGTTGAGGGTGTCCAATTCGGAACCCAATGTTATTACATGCAAGGTAAGTTTTGGGCTCCAAATCACACATTTGATTCCAAATGGTAACAAAATAACCTACCATGAGATACCCAGACTCTTACTTAGGAAGAACCCCGATACAAATCAGTTAACAGTGTCTTTGGATCAGGAATGTTAAATGTTTCAAATCATCATGCGTGACACATGAATGAACTATGAATGTTAATGGCTATCACTAAAGAGCATTATTTTGCAGTGTGTGAAAAAACAAGTTAAGATTGCTTACACCGATGCTGGTAAGTACGTCATTGAAAAGTACCCACTATGACTTGAACTGCATTGAAAATAGTCTTTATACGCCTTCAAATGCATTGAAACTAGTCTTTACTTCAGAACACATGTATAGATCACATCTGATCGATTACGCTGTGACAACGGAGTGACGAATGCTTGCTGCTTTGCCGTATTGTAGTTCGGTAACGAGATGGATAGCTTGGTGTCACGTGTCAGGTACCAGGTGACGTGTCAGGTATCAGGTTTCAGTTTGCTCTTCGGGGGCGACGACTATATATAAAATCCGACTATGTTAAAATCAAGGTCGGTACATGACCCTCTGCCCAAAGTGCTATTATTTTTTCCAAAAAGACACCGTTTATTATGTCTAAACAGTACAAAATTTACCTTTTTCCTACTGTTCAAAAAACCGGACGTACGAGACGAACGTTGTGTTTTTCAATGTAGGGATACGTACGTCTTTTTACCTGAAGGGGGCCCCCGAAGCCAACTAATTAAACCCAATCGATGCGTGAAGTCATGAATCTATTTTTCCAAAAATTGGCTGTTATTCCATATAAAATTCCTTTAAGATTCAACATCTGTATATTGTCTTTTAATAATGAATATTCAATTGTGCCCGCATGACTGTGAAAAAGATGGGTCCATTAAGCTCAAATGAAAACATAGTCAGCCGGCCAAATAACCCTTAACGTGGACTGTAATGAGCAGACGGATCCCCGTTTTAGTTTAGCAGGCTTTACAGCCCACTTGTCCGCGCAGGGCCTTGTAACGGGGGTTATGCGTCGCGAGTTGACAAACAGAAGGAGTAAAACTCCAGCACTGAAATATTTACGAATTTCTTTAATTCTGCCGTATACTGCTTTGAAAAATGTAGTTTAATATTTCTACTAAGCAAATCTATTCATATCAAAATGTAAACTCTAAAGCTCATATATGGTATGAAACATTATACATTTTTTTATTATGAACAGCAGAATTAAAGAAGTTTTTTTTTTTTTTTTTTTTTTTTTTTTTTTTTTAAAATGTTCCATTTCAAACATATAAGCATTATTTGGGGCCAATATTTACACAAGTTCCTCTTTTCAAGGATGCTATTACGGCACTATGTTAATGCAAAGCAAATTGAAGACAACTTTACTCACATTTTTTGATCAAATGATATATCTATATATTGTTTGATTTTAAATATTTCACAAAACTATAAATCATATTTCTATCTTGTAGCCATTAATATCTTCAGTGTTAATTCGTCTGTAAAATATTTAAAGGAAAGAAGAATAAGAATAAAATAATTAATGTTTTTCACTGATTAGTTGCCAACTCGCGTGAGTTAGAGTTGCTATGGATCAACTCTAAATTTAGACCAGATCTTAGAATGCAAACTATTTTCCCATTTATCACCTTAAAGGGTGTCCCCCTGACTAGGATTAGGTAGGTTTCCGCTCGCACAAGCTGTACGTTAGCGTGTCCTGAACATTTCAAAATGGCTGCCAGTGTTTATGTAAAAACCGCCATTATATTTCAGTACAGATAGAAATTTTACCACGACTACACCAAAACCAAGTTTTTAACGGCCTGAAGGGGGCTTAAAATCTAGGCGTCCAAGATGGCCGCCGAAAGGAGGCCCCCATATTTTGCTAATTGAACTTAAATGGCAAATTGTTGAAGTAAGAACTTGGGTGATATTTTGAGAGTTCCAAAAAGAATTATGGCATTTAATTTGCGTACAGGCTTGTTTTTAAGGATGGTGGTGATTATACTCGATATAGGGTACGTAAATCAGGAAGAAAAACAGCCCTAACCATCTTTTCGACGTTAATATAAAACAACACTTTCTAGGAATAAGACCCTAAATTTTCCAGGTGATAACAAATATTAAAGTGGGGTATTGAATTGTCCTAGAGAATGCCGTTACTACAGCTTGTTACTACTTTGGGTCATGTGCCTATATAATAGGTCATAGGAAGACAACATCAACAGGCTTATATCATAACGATACAATAAAATCATAATAAATGGGTGTGGACTGTATGTAAGGACTACTCAGTGACGTCATTAAGGGTTTCCCAGTAAAAATAAAAAATATGCTTGGAAGGAAGTGAAATAAGTGTCATATGTCGAAGGAAAATGTAAATATGGTGACCCAAGTTCTTGCGGCACATCAAGCGCTATCTTTGTTTTGGCTTGTACCACAGACTCTTCTCTACTATATCTAAGGTCAGATCAGCTTCTTCCCAGACGTAACTAGTGTTGAGTGGTCTGCAATAATCCAGAAAGTACGAGAGAAATTTGTGGAAAAAATGTTATCAATAGTTATCGTCTGGTTCTGATTATGTCGAAAACAAGATGTGCAAGTGTGTTTTTCCCTGATTTAACAGCCGCCATCGTGAGTTATGATCATGTCCGAAATACACAAATGCCATTGAATCTCTTTTTGGTACTTAAAATATTAATCACATTCTTACCCCATCTATTGGCAATTTTAGTACATTTAACAAAACATGCTCCTACCGGCGGCCATCATGGACACGTAAATGTTTAAGCACACTTAAGGAAAGTAGAACTTTATTTGGTTTAGTCATGGATAAAATTCGAATATCCCTAATGCCTACTGAAAAATTACAATAGCGTTTTGCATAAAACCATGTGCCATTTTGAAATCGGGAAGTACGCGCCAATGTGCAACTTTTCTCGGGGCGGAAACATACCTAATTACTATTAAGGGGGACCCCCCCTTCAAGGTGATATAGGAAATAAATTCACCAGGGGGCTGCAACAATAAATCCGTACAGAAACTGGCTTAGTTGCCCCACGCGCGGGAGCGCGGGGCTTTAGATGTGGCATAAACTTGACAGACATGGATCTTTGCTGTATTGAAGCATGAAGGGCCTTGGTCATAACAATTTTTCATTGACAATAGAAGATAGGAACAGTGCTAAAAGTACGTAATGGTTGTGATGAACAGGCATAAATATTTATGCAAACACAAAATAGTTTTTGTGTAGTAGAATTGATGATATATTGTGAATAGATTGTATTTTCAGTGTTTTTATACAAATTTATATTGGGATCTCTACAAGGTTCTATTTCCGCGTGTTTAAGTCAGTGGTTAAGTGGGGTAAAATAACAGGCAGTGGGCGAGTGCCAGCAGTGCCTGGTAATCATGCATGCATATTCAGAGATATTTCTATACTATAACGATTGCGAACTTCGCAATGTTGGTTTTCCCCCTGGTAGGATGACCATGTTGACCCAGAGGTCGCCTTAGAGTTTTGACCTGTTGTGCTATTCTATGAAAATTATTTATTTCTGGTGATAAAGAGAAACAATTAAGAGGGCCTACGGTAAATAAAATTCAAGATGGATTTATACTAAGTACTTTACTCATTGAAGACTTTCTTATGATCTCCAACGTGTTATATTGACGCAAATTTCGTGAACCTTTTTTGTTCTCGCGTTAAATAGTGATCGCGTGGGCGAGTTTGAACTCTTTGATATTTATTTCTAAAATTATGTACTTGGAAAACAAAAAAAAAATAAGAGGATAAAGATACCACATATATCAGTTGATTGAAACAATCGTTTAAGCTATTTTGTATTCATTAATAGCATCATGATCATTAAAGTATTTTCGGAAGAATAATTGGGGCCTTCGCCTGACTATACAAGAAGGCTGACTGGACACTTGCGCACTTATCTATGTACCCGCGTCCTTGGTATAATGTTTGTACTGCATGGCTGTGGAGGGTGAATGACAATGAACAAAACAGTTTTGGGCCTGAAGTAAATATACTTAGCGATACTATGAGCGTATTAGTCGAAGAAAGCCAAGGTCTGGGTTACAATTGCCAGTGGCATTGCAATTAAAAGGGGATGGCCGATTTAAGTATATTAAAGTTAATTTGATAGAATTGACCCCAGTGGGGGGGGGGGGGGGGGATGCAAAAACACACATGAACCATACGGGGCTGTGCACAGACATCGGTCCCATTTTCAACATTCTGGTATATAAGGATCCCTTTCATTGCCATTTGGTTTTTTATAGCACTGGGTCGGGTTTTTTTTTTCAAAAATTTTCTCAGGCCCGATTATTTTTATAAAGATTAATTTTGATGAATTGCTCTCAGGGGTTCTCAACACAAATGACCAGACGGGTCGTCTTGCCACAGGACATCGGTCCCATGTTCCAGCCTTCTGGTAATCAATTTTTCATGTCAATTAATTTTGGTATAGCAATTGTTGTTCTTTTTCAAAGGTTTTTCAAATTGTTGGAAAATTAGTCCAATCTTTCTCAATAAGAAGCCAAACATTTTAAAAATTGTTGGAAATTAGTCAATTTCTTCAATCCGGAGAAAAAATTTGCCTTAAATGCCAACATTTTGGAAAATAATATAATGGCAAATTTGGGGTTTTATTTGTTAAATTTGGCCATCGCTGATATAGGTGTGGGTCCTTTTTGAATAGCTATGGGTCCTACTCCAGACTCTCGGAGCACGTCCCTACACAAACCAAACCCCGGGAAATCCGTAAACTCACCCAAGCGTAAAGATTTTCGCCGAATTTCAATCCGTTGAATTTTGATTGTGAGGATATGTGAGAGCTAGAAACATTTCCGTCGGTTAGGGCCCAATACCGCGACTTTCACTAAAAAAAAAAAATAACAAAAACAAACAAAAAAACCGAGGGCTCTGAATCAGAGCATAATATTTGTGCAATATGTAGCTGGAGATCCAATTGCAAATCCAAATAACGTGAAATGTAGATGGTTGGGAATGTCAGGAGTGTAATCATGATGAATAACGCCGGATCATTAACAAACCAAAGCTACGAGAATCTTTTTTTAAAACATCAGCAAAATAAAAATTTCATCAAAAATTTGAAATTATTAAAACTCTTCAATTTTGTAAGGCTAATGCCAAAATCAAGGTTTTAATTTTTTTGTTTTTAGATTTAACTTAAATTGACCCGTTTTATTGATTTACTGTTGCCTTGTGATCTTTCACGTGTGGTATAAATTGTGTGAAGGCATACTCATGATTTTGCAGAGGGATTTTGCAGAGGGGATTTTGATAATTAATCCCCCTTTCGCATCGTGTCACTCAAGACCCCACCAATTTTAAAAAAAATTTCACCCAAAGGACCCCAATATTGTGCAATTTTACCACTGTCACCCAAGGCCCATATGTAGTTGGGAGAAAATTTGAAAATTTTCACCCCAAAAACCTTCTTTTTGTTTTTAGAAAAATTTCTAAAAAATCTTTATCCCAAGACCCCTTTTTCGAAAATGTTTGCCAATGTATCACTCTGAACAGCCCACTATTTTGTGCAATTTGGCTGTTAGACCCTGATTTTTCAGTTCCTCTGTCACCCAATGCCCCAGGGTTTGGAAGCGCGAGCCTTACCCCCAATATCCTTTCATAGGTGAGTGCCCCGGAGTGCCCCGGGACACAATTGTACACCACAATTTTTGCTATAATCACGTTAATTTCAGTCTTGAAAATGTCTTCAAATGACTATTGTTTGAATTTTGGGCGAAGCGCACTAAAAAAGATTAATTTCACGTATGAAAATATGGGTGTAATGCTGGTGCTTTCAAAGCTTGGGGCATCAGTCAGTGACAAAGCATGTGCCAAAAAAGGTCTTGGGTGAAAGGCAGGACAGCCAAAATGCCATTAAATAAGGGGTTGCTTGATTATTGTGGAAATTTGCACTTAAATTAAAAAGCGTGTTCTTTGGGTTTGTAAAAAAATTTGGAGCTTGGGGCATCGTGATAGAGAATGTGCCAAAACGGGTTATTGGGTGAAAGGCAGCCAGAGTGCCCAAAATAAGGGTGATTGTTGCCCAAAATTTTAGGTGCAGAAAATGGAAGAGAAAATTGGAGAGAAAGAGAAGAAAAAGAAAACTATTATATTTACAATTATAGGAAAGACTGATCAACCGGTTTTAGTGACCGCTCCATTTTAAATCCGCTTAGCCGGTTGCCGCGGAAGCGCGGCAACCGCTAGTTGACAATAATGTTCTTGACAGCTGACATCAGTTACCATGGGTCAAGTGGACTATTTAGGTACTACAGTAAACTTGAACAAGATTATAGTGAACTTGCGTTAAGTTTACGATACCACTATTTTATACCATCAGTTTCAATAATAAAAGTCCCATACCACTATAGCATTTTTTGGTTGGTTCTTTATCTTAAATTTATTGGCGATTTTGGATTTGTTTTATGTTTTTAAATATTCTGCATTGCGCGGGCGGGGCATACATTGGTGCCGGCACCAACATGTTTCTTGTGGACTATTGTGGTTTAATGAGCGAAGGCCAAATCAATATCATGCTTAGTTTGTGAGTTACCGCCAGATCATACAAAATAAGCACACCTTGATTGTTTGGGTTTTTTTTATGAAAAACAATAATTCAGAGGTTGTGCTAATTAAATTAGTTGCGGTCACCTCGAAATCCAGCGATGGAGGCCAAAAATGGCCGCCGTTTGGCTAAACGACAGGTTCTTTAAGGTAAAATCCATGTGAGCCTCCAATCACCTGGTTCTTGGTGTCCTATTGAAGATTAAAAATTTTAATTATCTACACGATGATCCCAACTTCGTGGGTTTCATTGTTATTACACACCGTTGGGCCAAAAGGCATAATTTTTTGCCATTTTTGTCAGAAAATGATGCGGACTGAAATTACGTTATCCCCCATATACAAAATTTTTTCCTAATGGATCACGACTTACGAAAATTTGCCATTATAGAATATGCATTTTGTGTGAAAAGCACAGGATTAATGCAAGTTTAACTTGACAGTTATAGTGCCTAAGAATGAATTGGGGCCTTATTCACAAAAAATGCCATTTTTGACCATTTCTCTATACACAGAACAAATGTGTGTCCAATCCATGATGAAATGCTATATGACAGTTTTGATACCTAACTATAATAATGTTTGATTTTAAGTTGCTGCAATGGGCCTACTGATTCAATTTTGGGGTCACCTCTAAATCCAAGATGCGGCCAAATTGGCCGTGTTTGACCACAAATTACATTTGTAAAGCTAATATTTAAGAAAACCCTCCAGATCATGTTGTTATATCAATTTTAAAGGCAAACAAGTTTTACTGGATTGTTTCATTTTAAAAACCTTAATATTTTTACAAGCTCTTAAAAATTAGAACCTTACTCAGCAGCAATATTAGGCACATTTTTTTTGAAAGAGCGCCCCCATTTTCAAAAATTGGAGATTTTTACACGATTGCCATTGGAACTGGCTAGTAACTATACCTGTGAATGGTTTAAGATCGGAAAATGTCATGTGTCACCAACGAAGGAATTTTTGTACTAGAATAAGTATTACGCGGGATCCCCGACTAATAATCAACGGATGCTTTGAAAGCGCCTTCCATGTGAAATAGCCGGGAAATAGCGCCATTGTACGCGTGGTCTACGTTCATCCTCCGTTGTTTTAATAGTTCGGCAAGCCAAGTTTAGAGGTTATTTTCTGAGGGGTGGCATATTTAATCAGGGGACGGACCTAAACGTTAGCATTTACCAGCTCTGCCGTTAAGTCCAATCTGGGTCACAATTCTAATTACAAAAATCGTATTTGTGATAAATAAGCATTTTTAGCATTCTGGTTCGAGTATAGTTCCTAGGCAATTACCAACGTAACTGTGCAAACCAAAAAGATCAAATTTTGAAGTTTTGGGGACGCTCTTCAAAAATGTGATATATTGCTTAAGCAACGGTGTGAATCGTGTTAAACGCTGTTAGTTGTCCATTTCAAATATGAATTTGACAGAAAGTGTGATAAGCTACAATTATTTGAAGTTGGTTACATTGTTGCCCATACTTATACTTATGTACATTATACCAACGATGAAAACACACGAATTTTGTCCTTTGTCTCGGGCTCTGTATTGTTCGCCCACCGGTTTCTCCAAATATATGCAACGAAACTAAAGCATAAATATCTACATAATAGGCTCCTTTGAGAAGTGCAAAAAAAAATCACTGTACATTTCATTCCGTTTTCTTGCCCCAAAATTAGTTGGAAGTGCAACGGCATTGCAGTCGCAATGTCATCCCCGAAACCGGGGGGGGGGGCGGGGAATTCTTCCCATTTGGAAGTGACACGTATGTAAGGCTTGTTAAGACCCCTTTTACAGCATCGTTGTCCCCCAAAGAAAATTCAACCCAACGGACCCCATATTTTTTGAAAATTATACCACTGTCAAACAAAGACACATATTTTTGGGGGGGGAAATTTTTGATTGAAAGTTCAACCTCAAAGACTATTTTTTAGAAAAAAATTTTGCCAAAAATCTCACACAAAGACCCCATTTTTTTGGACATTTGCAAATTCTTCTTCAGAAACCCTTATTTTAAGCATTTTGTCTGTCACAAAGACCCCTATTTTTTTCAATCCACTGGCCTCGGCACCTAATGCCCATGGGTTTGGAAGCTCCTCAGCTTTACAGCCATATCCATTCATAGGTGAGGGCCCCCCCCCCACCCCGGTTCCAAAACAGATGGTGCTGGCAATTACGTCCACCAATCAATTTGAATTTTTCACTTGGAGCTGTTACAATCCTCCATGGTCGTGTGGAGATGGAAGGTTTTGTGCTCGAGTGATACAGTGCGAGTGGGAAAGAGTGGAAAAAAGAGTGAATGGCGGACAACACAGGTTTGGAGTGGTGACTTATATGTCCACGCTGAAATTAGTGTGAAAGGAATTGTTTACTATCAAAAGAGTGGAAGAGGGGTCAGGAGGGGAACGGAGCGGGAGAGTGTCGTTTCCTCCAAAAAATCCATTTAACTCCCTGAAAGAGTGGAAATTCACTCTGTACATTAAGAGGTACGATTGGTAGTTGGCCCTCAGTATTTTTTTACGTAAGGCACTCTGGCAAGGAAGTTTGGCTGGCTGGAGATAAAATTTCCAGACTAAAATGGTGACCGCCGAAGTTTCATTGACCCTGTAGTAAGTAGACGGAGGATGTAACTTCTTGACCCTGCTGAGGCTTGCATATAAGGATTACGAAGGCTAAGGAAAGTGGGCGTATCATTTCTCTAGTAGCCACAATACACTGCATTCCGCTGCCCTTGAAAGCAAACATATCATCACAGCCTGTAAGTGACTGAGTCCTTTATAAAGCCCATCACAACTGATTACTTTGAACAATTACCACTATAGCTTGAAAGATTACAGACGATATTACGGCAACATCAGGATGGTGTACCAGAAGGAAGATAGTGAGCAGCTGTGAGCATGCAGTTTAGTCTCGATCATGGCAATTTCCTCCAACTTAAAGTTTAACTCTGGAATTTCTCGGTGTAGATTTATAAGCAGTGGATTGCGCCAAATAGGAAAGTCACAAGTCCATCTATAACTCCTAGCATACTTTGTGTTCTTTACCATATTTCACTTTAAAGGCTGACTCGGAGATTTTCCCGAGGAGGGCGGCCCTCAATTTAAAAAAAAAAAATGTTGTTTTTGATTACATAATGCTTGTCCCTGTGTGAAAGAACTAAGTTCAGATCAAAAGTCCTTTAGATAGAATAGAGTACACAACTTTGTTATAAAAATTCTGATCCGGAATTTTTGTGTTACACATTATTCTATGTCAATGTTATACATACATAAATGTTTGCCTGCATGAAAACAAAATCGATTCGCCCTCAAACGGTGGATGATCATTTTAGGTGACTGTTTTATTCCACTTGGACGTATTTGTAATTAATACCAAAACTATATATTTCAAAAACTTTTGAGTCAGACTTTAAGAAATTTGCTAAGGTCTTCTTCTTAAAACTCATCTTTAGGACCGGTTAAGGCTACTTACACTTGTTGGTTGGGGCTAGCATTGTCTGGAGAAGCTGTCTTCAATGTTCTATCCAGAACTTCATTTTTCTGATTTTGTAGGGTATGATACAAAAAACAATGCAACTGTGCTGATGCAGGAGGCAATCGTTTCATTATGATTTTCAAGATATATGATTTGGCGGAGACAATAAATTATTAGCAAATTCACAGTCTAAAGAATGGCCAAAGGCATCCAAAATATTCAACTTGAAGAGTGTTGGAATCGTTATTTCCTCTGGGTTTGACCAACTCTACAATTCATACACCTAAGACACACTTTGATGTTTGCAGAGCACAATCGGGCAGTGTCCGAGTGGATTACTCAAGAAAACTTTATCGATGTTAAACCATAGCCATTTGCAATGACTGCCATATTTTGAAAGAGATCTGCAGTGTATCGCCTCGTAAATACTTCTTTGGCTTGGTCCTTGAAAAGCGAAGTGGGGTAGTGAAATATTAGTGAAAGTTTTTGGCATTTCGTAAAAAGCTATAGTCTGAGCTTGCGGCATGGTCTGTATTTCTGATGACACCATCAGGAGTAGCCCTGGGTTCAGCATTATCTGCTCATTCTTCAGTTATAAATAAAAAAAAAATCCACAGAACATGCAGTCTCTGTGTGACAAATTGGGTGAGTGACATGTTTCCTTTCCATTATCAAAGGCATTCAACATGTCGATTTGCCAAACTCTTGGAGGCCTTGGCCTGTATAGCAGATAGCAAATAATTAAAATCATAACAAAGGGCCTCAGCAGCCAACAGAAGCATTGTGATACCCTAGGCCTACAAAATAGAAAAAATGCGATCGAGTCCAGAATGGACATCGGTCGAGGGCAGCCTTCGCCATGACAATTGCGAGCCCCAAACAACGAGTTGACAAAGCCAGCTTAAGAAAGCCTAAGAGAGAAAAGAAAGATCAATGAGTCCTGGACAAATTTCTTAATGGAAGAGTGGAAAGATCACAAGGTATATTTGCAAACACCGGGATCCACATGCTATGAATATAAAAGCAGGAACAGGGGTATGATGAAAACTGCCGAGGAAAGTTCAAGAGTGAAACGTATAAGTTGGTGGACCTGATCAAGGACCTAATCCTGCATGCCCACCCACTCTGCTTCAATTCAAGTACTCAGCCTAGAGTTAGGTTGTTGTATTGTAATATTTTCTCGGATACCGATGTCATCATGTATTGGCATCAGCTGCTTTGTGGGACTGTGGACTGGATTTCAAGTAAATGTCTATCTGACTCAAACTGTATCTAGACAGGTCAAAGCCATTGGAACCAAACTTTGAGAATCAGGTGTGATGCTTAAAGGAGCTCATCCACTGACAAGCAGAACAAAATATGTCTGCTTTCAAGGGCAGAGGAACGTTAGGGAAATTGTGGGCTATAACAGATGATACCCACATTCTCTTAAGACCTTCATCTACAACCTACGGTCATGGATATGATAGAGTTAACACCGACTCCACACGCTCCAAGTGAAATTCAAATGAAATGCGAACCCCCATGGACATACTGCCAGCACAATCTGTTGTTTTGGGGATGAATGTTGTTTTGGGGGATAAAATGAGATTGCATTTCCAACCAAGTAGGTGCAAGAAAATGGCCTGAAATGTAACAGGGTTTGCATTGTCCAAAGGCGTGCAAGAATCAGCCTATCATGAGTTATTTATCCTGAGGATGAGTCAGATCTTTTCAATGTTCAAGAAAACAGTCACAGATTAAGAGTCAGACACAGATGTATCTACTAAGTATACTTAGTACTATTCTTCGAATATTGCTTGCGGAAGAAATTAATAACGAGATAACGGACAAACTGGGAATCTGCTGAAATGGTGTGTATTGCCTAAGTATGGGCATATGTAGCCAACTTCATAATCTAGTTTTAGCATACTTTTTGGCAACTTGATATTGAAAATGAGCAACTTGTAGCAGTTAAGCATGCTAAATAGCAGTTGTTGTTAAGTTAGAGTTCTATTTAAGAGCTATGTAAAATAGAAGTTTTAAGTGAAAACAGCAGTCATTTCGGGTGTGCCTGGTTGCCAATTTGGATGCTATATGCCGACCTTAAAAAAAAAATCATATGAGCACATGTCCAGTATGATTACAGGTACTTGATTTTTTTATTTAAAGCTTACAAGTTACATGAATGATATAGGTGTGAAACTGAAAAACTGTATTTTTCGAGATTGTGGCACATTGACTCTGGGCGCTACAAATTTTTTACAGAATATGTTGTAGGGCTGGCCTTTCACAGTGTGCATATTTATAGGGACAAAGCCTACAAGTAATAACTTACTCATGAATAAGACTTTCATTGATGTAGAAAATGTCTCTCTTTCATATCTCTTCTTCGGTAAAAATGTCAAAAAACACATTTTGTGCATAATCGTATGTATACCACCTTAAAAGCCATTAAGCATGGTATGTTCCTGTTGAAAATTTGCCATTTGCTTTAAATGGCCACCAATCATATCCTGAATGGAGGGATTTCTTCACCCGTTACCTCAAAAAAAAAACCATTGTTTTGTCCAAGAAACGGCCATTTTGGCGCCATATTGATTTAGAGGTTAACGCAAAAAATTGAATCAGTAAGCCATTTGCGTAACTTAAAATCAAAACAGTTATTTACAGTAGGTGATTCAAAACTGTTAATAGGCATTTTTATGGTATTTACATACTTTGTTCAGGATTGTTTAGAGAAAGGGTGGCAAAATGGCGCTTTTTGTGAATAAGACCCATCAATTCTTCGACATACTATAACTTTATCATAGGTAAAAAACTTTTTCCCCGGGGGGTGAATCTTATGCTGTACACACAAATAAATGCACATTATATGGTGGGCAAATTCCTGAAAAGTCTTGTTCCAATTATGAAGAACAATTTTGATATATGGGGGAGAACGTAATTCAGTTCAGCATCATTCTTTGTATAATAATATTTGCAAAAATATGCCGTTTTAGCCCCAAAAGTGTGTGGTAGAAAAAAAAGAAACCACAAAAGTTGGTATCATCATGTAGATAATCAAATTATCTTCAATATGACACCAAAGAACAAGGTGATTGGAGACGCACAAAGGGCATTACCCACAAAATACTGTAGTTAGCCAAAACGGCGGCCATTTGGCCGCCATCTGGATTTCGAGGTGACCGCAACTAAATGTAATTAGCACACCTCTGACTTATGTGTATTATCATAAACAAACTACCAACAAATCAAGGTGTGCTTAATTTGTAGTGATCTGGCAAGTAAAAAAAACTGCTATTTTATTTGGCCTCCACTTAGAATGAGCTTGCCAGACCAGGGTGCTATCGAGCTCGTTGGTCATAACGTAATGTCAAAGGTCATACGTTAACACTTTCCCGACATTCCTCGACTAGTGTGCGGAAAGCTAGAAGGGCTTGTGTTGCCACGCAATGTTTATAGGACATGATAGAATCGTGTGCGGAAGTAGTACAAACTTCGTGTAGTATGTTCTATCAAGCCAACTGAAGCAGCGTTATTTTACATATACCTATAATAGATAATTTTATAACTCCATGATTTGCCCAAACAATAGTAATAGGAGCGAGTGATTAAATAATCGTGATGAACAAAGTCCTGAAATGAATTTTTTAAAATCCGGCGGGGGGGGGGGGGGGTTAAAGAGTTAAAATGAGAGAGTGTACGTAATCTTACCTGTCATTAGCGGCCCAGGCAGAGCTCATTTGGTCATTTTACTTCAAAATATAAAAAATAAAGAAGGAAACCAACGAAAAAAAATAGCAGGAATAAGAAATCATTTATGTATTTTTAAGCATCTTATTCAGGTCTGCCAATTGTTTACTCTATTGTTACAATTACGGGTGACATGCAACGTGAAATGCGGGTATAAAATATGCGGCAATTAGTCATATGTTGTTACATCACTTTCACACAGTCAATGACAGCAAACTACTGTAAAAATGATAAAGAAAATTACAGGATAGTATTCTTTCCCATCGGCGCCTAGGAAAATTCAGGATGGGAGCGGACACTATAACATGACGTATTCTCTTCGGTACCGCCGATCCTCTGCCAATATCAGTATGTATTTGTGTAAAAGGGGGGTGTTTCATTTGGCCATAATTTACTAAAAAATTCATAGCATAAAATACATGATAATAAAAATCAACAGCAGTGGTAAAAATTAAAAATCACCCAAGTTGTAATTTTAGGCATTAGGATATGTTCTTGATTTTTTGCAACATGAAGCGAAATTGTTACAGGCGTGTGAAGAATTAAATCCGATTCGAATTTTAATCTTTCCTTCATCCCAATTTTAATATTTTTATATTTTTTTATTTTTATTTGTTTAAGAATTAATTTTCATCTATGTTCAAGAGAGTATATGACAAAATATTGATTGATATTGTCGTGGTCTCACGTTTGGTTTGGGGGTCGGGACGGACCGGACGCGTCTGCCCTCAGAGAATCGGGAAGTAAGGCCCATATGTGATTTTTGCCGACAAATGGGACCCCATGCTATTCCATGCAGAGATTTAACAGGACAATTTTCCAGTGTTTTCTTCAAATTTTGAACCGTTTTCACCAATTGGAAAATTTTGGATTCAGTTGAGGAGATTGGACTTAATTTTCAACATATTGTATAAGATTGAAAAAGATTACCATACCAAAATTGGCATGATAAAAAAAGGGTCATTACTCAGAAGACTAAAAGTGAGACCCTTATTTGCGGCGTAAGAAAGAAGGTGAACTGTAATGAGAATATGCAGATAGGTCTAATGGAAAAATATTCTTGGCTCAAGGAAAGCATGTTCATTTCTCATACTCTCCCCATATACTGATACGCACGTAGAACCTATACGATTTGTTCTTTCCATAATTAAAAATGGCTCAAAAGTTATTGACTGGTTGGATCTCCAAGCTAGACATATATATACACATTAGCACACATATTATTGCACAATACTATGGAGAGAATGAAAAGTGGACATGCTTTCCTCGAACCAGATCCCTACGCAGGGTGAAAATTCAACAAGGCGAAAGGTCCCACTTATTTGCGTGATTTGTGGATAAGATGTCCAAATTTTAGAGAAATTTTGGACAAGACAAGCCCATTTTACGGGTTATTGAGATGTTCAACGTACCGGGGGGTTGATTTCCCTTATCCAACAGGTCCATTTTTCCGAGGTCACCGCCCCCCCCTCCCCCCGCCCAAAAAGTAATTCCTGCGTCTTGCCCTGCCTCGAGCACAGAGTAGGCCTATATACATTAGACCTATAATTATTATATCATTACAGTTTTAATTGTTTGAATCATTGCAGCCCACGGCAACGTACCAGTTTACAAACATCTGTAGGCAGCATTGTGGTTCGGAGAGGGCAAAAACGCTGTCAGGGAAAATCCCAGACCAATGAAAACATCGCCCGATTGGAGGGTAGCGTCCAAAACGGCTGCTTTTTTTCCTCAAGTCTCCCAATTTTTGCTGCATTTCTTCTAAGGTGTACTCTGCAACCACCCGCATTCCCCATTGATTGACTAAGTTCACTTATTGGCCCACTTTTTTTTCTCCGAACCCCAGCTACACGCAACTGATTGGGGTCTTTGGGAGTGGGAGTTCTTGGCGGCCCATGTTCAGGATGTTGGTCAAGTAAATTTCCCTCCTGGCGCATTTAATAGCTAATGTTTGGGGGAAATCTTGATAAGCATCCTGACTAAACACATTTAAAGGGCATCTTGAGGGCAGAGTGGGAGTGGTGATTTTTGACAGCGAAAAAGCAAATAGGCCTAAGGAGATTGGCTTGGAGAAAATATCGGCTGGAAGTTTTGCAGGAAGTGAAATAGTGATCCAAAACCCCCGTTTATTGACCGCTCCCACTCAAATTAGCTAGAGGTTCATTTTGCTTAATTTTCCCCTGGCTGCATAGCTCATGTTGAGATAGGGGGCGTAAATCTTGACAGCTCTTCATTTAAAACACATGTGATGCAATATAGACAAATAATGAGAAGGCTGGAGAACATTTGTAATGTCTCTCTGAAATATTGTGTTAATGAAGAAGTGAATCAACAACCCGTTTTAGTGACCGCTCCCATTTCAAATCAGCTAGCGGTTCCCCGCGCGAAGCGCGGGCAACCGCTAGTCTTTGTAAAGAGAGATTAGATGTAAATTAGACCCATAACATCTAACGTTCCACTTCTTTTGTTTCTGCGAAATCCATTCCTTGTAATCGTTATGGCCCCATAGTATTAAAACCTAACATATACAATTGCCCAGTGTGAACAGTTTTCAGCGACTATTTTCAAGATACCAGGCCCTCACGTGTTTACAAACATTGCTGTTATTAGTGTTAACTGGTGTATATTTCTTGTAATTTTAGGTAGCCAAATCTTATAAACGCTTGTATCGGTTTGTGGAGCTTTGTGTAAGGTGTGCTAAAGGCATGCAAGGTGAGGAATGTATGTATGCGTGAGTGCAAGTGATGTAAAAGAGTGTGTGTGTGTGTGTGATTCAGAGATGGATTGTGAGTTGTGAGAGTGGGTAAGGTGTGTGTAGGCCTGTAAGACGAATAATTGGTGTGTTACACGAATGTGGGGCCAAACCCAACAAGACGAGGTCCTTAAAAAGGACAATTTCTGCATTTTAGTGCCACAATTTGTTGAAATGAAAAAAACAAATTGAGTTTTGTTCAACTATATTGTAATGAATACTATGAAAGGCATCAATCATAATGATCACCTTTATTGTGAAAACAAAAGACATTCAGTTTCATGTTACTTGTCTGATAATTCTGGTATTATTTGGAAGTAGGAAATCACATTGCAGGAACACCAAGCTTCAGTTTACCCTACTTCCCTTTTAAAGGGAAATTCTTATCTACGTGCAAGGCCAAATCAATATTGTGTCGAATACTGGCAATTTAAATTGCTGCAACAAAAGTTGTGCCGGTTTACCCACACATGAATAATTAGTCCTGCGGATGAAATTAAAAAAAAAAAAAAAAAAAAACATTAGTTCCATGCTATCAGTGTTAAAATATACAACAATAAATGTACTTCTGTTACCAACAATTGTATATTATAACATGGGAAGTATTATTTTGGATATAAAGTGGCTATAGAGGCATTTCAGTTTAATTTGTCAAGCAAAATTTTGCAATCTGATCCACCAATCAGAAAAACTGTTTACATAGATACCCTTTAGGTTAGGACGAGTCTCATTTAGTGAAGCAGGGAATGTCACTATCACTAGTGTGCAAGTAAGGGCATGTAATCACGACCATGGCCTTGTATGGAAATATGAGACTCTTGAAGTCCAACAGGCAGTATCAGTAAACAGCTGAGAAGGGTAAACAATGTATGGGGGCTGTACACACACAAGAAGAAACTGAGTACCACTGCATTGAGGGTTTGGTCAATCAGATTATCTTCGGCCTGGCAGAAGAAAAACATCGTATGCGACGGGACGGAATTGATGATGTACAGTTTTATGTTGCACCCTTACCAGTTGCATGTGTAAATGATTGATGTTGCTAAAGTAAACAAGTAACTAACAGACTTCATTCAGGCACACATTGAAGAAATCAAGGTCAAACGCTTTGCCTGGTAAATATATTTAATGTCGCGACCGGGACGTTTATGGTATTTTGGAAATTGAACATTTTCTTAATTATTATCAAAAGTATATGAATCTTTAACATCAAGATATTGTTAAGATCAATAGAAATTTGGATCGGAAATTTTAACTAATTAGCAGACGTTGCGACTTTTACTAACGACATGTCTGTGCGACGGGACGAATCAATTTCCTGCCTCAATTAATGTGACAATTCCCCCTTTTTGATATAAAATTGCATTGTACTCCACTGAGTGAAAGCCATAGGCAATTAAAGCAACTGCCATATTTGAGAAACAATTGTTTGCTGTACCATTTTAAATCCATTAATGGGCCATTCTCCGATAAGTGTCAACATCAACATTAATGAATTCCTAAAAATCATCAAAATCGTAAACTTCCAATATTTTCAGAACACGGAACCGGGCATGGTGATCTTTAAAAAAAATCCGATTTTTAGTATATTGCCTAACGTTAATAATTAAGTAACGTATCTGGGCATAGGCGTAAATCCCGGGGGATGGGGGGCGATATATCCCCCCAATATTTTGATGAGGGGGTATGGTCAATACGATCATCCCCCAATGTTGATGCCTGTTCATGTGTTTTTTGACCAAAAATATTACCATATGGCCATGCGTTTTAACTGGTCCACTAACATTAAGGAGCCAGAACATCTGTGCGAAAATTCTCGGTTCATATTAATTTTTAAGCACTTAAACATACAACTACCTAGGCAAATTACCAATCAAATTGAAGCTATTGATGAGTGCTTTAAAATTGAGATATAAATCTTCCATCTAGCGTGTAGCAGTCAGGTAATTATGGTAAATTAAAAGAAATAATGGTATCGGGGAGCCGAGGATCCGATATGGAGGACCCGATATGTAAAATATACTATACCTCAGTATGGATGTCGGGGAATGCTGGAATTTTCATGGATTAGTTTTTTTGCCTTATTTTTGGCATCATTGTTTTGAGGACAATATAATTATTATACATGATAAAAGTTAATTTATTGTTTAAAATGTGTTCTTTTCATGGTCTGAGTCTCCGTGTCCGAGCAAATACGGTTGAAGAGATTCGTAGATCTTCCGCATATATGGCTTTCTTTTTTCTTGGTTTTTATATTTTTGGTGATTGGGAAATAGGAGTGAATGACATAATCAACGAAACATTTGTAGGCCTTTTGGATTATTTTCTCCTTTGTTACTTCAAATGGCTATCACAATGGTGAAAATACCAATTGTGCCGGAATATGGACACACATCCAATGCAGATTCACATGTTATCAGAGGATTCTATTATAAGATATTTCACAGCGCTATTGTACCAAAAGAAAGTTGTTT
Source organism: Ophioderma brevispina (assembly GCA_023653785.1). NCBI lineage: Eukaryota > Metazoa > Echinodermata > Ophiuroidea > Amphilepidida > Ophiodermatidae > Ophioderma > Ophioderma brevispina. The sequence goes on along the minus strand of JAMKCH010009692.1, from coordinate 1,862 downwards.
TGTATGTAGGTGTAATTGCAGAAGACCCAATCATCCACATCTACACTTGTTGAAACATTGATGAGTGCAATATTAATGTGTTCCTTTCGTCATGTATAGAATCCCGAGTCTCATCCTATTAAATCTTGTAATTGATTAATTAGCAGTTGAATTTATTTCTTGTATTGTGTATCATACTTGGTGTTTTCCTAGTATTAAACATGCATTTAAGTGCATTGTGTTCATGGTAATATCTTTTTAAATTCTTAAGACAGGAATTCATCACTGCGAAAATGATGCCTATCTGAAAAACCCTAACAGATGGTATAGGGAAAGTTTTATTATTTAAAAAGCTCTCAGTTAGCAGTTCAAATATAGTATCTTTTTGCAAATATGCAAGGTGCGGCCCGCCGCAGGCAGACTGTGCCCATCTCTCTGTCATTGGCGTTTGGGCCAGACTCCCTCATCTAATGTTGCTGTGGGGGTTCGCACTCCTCCCGCACAGCGAGTCGTTTTGCCTTCCCAGCATATGCCGGTACCCATTTATACTCCTGGGTGAGAGAGGCAAGCGAGGTAAGTGCCTTGCCCAAGTGCACAACATATAGGCGACAGCGGGGCTCGAATCCGCAACCTATTCTTAATTGGGCCGATCGCTGATCCACTGCACCACAATGTGGACATGGGGTATTATGGTAAAAAAATTTAGGTGAAGTGTAATTCTCCCAAAAAAAAAATTGGAAAAACTGCTTCTTGACTGGCTTTTAACTCTTTACACTTCACCCTAATTAAAACAAAGTCAGTTTGGAATCCTTGTGAAATTTCTTTCAGAAAATGTATAGGTTGATATACTGGGTGACAGAAAATGTTATATTCTTTTCTATAAAAATGATGTGGATTTTTAAGAGGACAATTTTTGCATACATTGGCCCCGAAATCGCCCACCTTAAAACGCATGGCCATAATAGTTTAAAATGGTAATTTTTCGCGCGCTTCGCGCGCATTTTTGTTTTCTAATTACAAGTACATTTTAACGATATTAGCTCCTAAATGGATAAAATTTTTAGCGCGCTTAGCGCGCACACGTGCTAGTAATGGATCCTGTTCAGCAAACCACGTTCCTTTCATAAATTTTTTCAATCAACCCCATCCCCCAATGTCAAAGAAATTTACGCCACTGTAATCTGGGCAACCTATCTGGTCGTCCTTTTCTTAATCGTTCCGTTCTTAATAAAAGTACAATGCTTTTACCGACTAATCTCTATTCTTATCAGATAGACACCATCATACTAAAACATGGTGTGGTACTCGACTTAAAGAGACATGAGATTTCCAGAAACAAGCGCCCCCATTTTGTTTTCGACCCGGGGTTTTTGCATATTTGGAATGCTTTCCCATGTATTAGATAACCCTGCAGTGACTAAGCCGTTACCCGTCTTTATCTAAAATATATGATTATACTTTCTGTCGTGCACGACAGAAAGTCAAAGCACGGTGTTCTAGGGGACAATTACGATAGTCCAGGCAATTCAAACAAGGTTTGTGTTTCTTTTGTATCTTGTTAGTCCAATAAACCTTCGGAACGTTCTGGTAGTCGTCTACACTCGATCCTGTGCAATTTGAAGAAATTTGTATCTACAGAATCTCCTCCTGTCCACTTTACTGTATCACTGGTGTTTAGCAAGAACGCAGCGGGAGGTAGGTACATGTAACGTATCTGGCGCGGTAACGTAACGTGAGGAATTTCGTTCACTACCAGGCCCGGAAATTGCTACTTCAAAACCAGATTTGGGTTGCAAAATATGTATAATCTAACATTGATATGTGCTTGATTTATCGCATATTGGAACATTCTTCAACCGTTTTTCGAATTATATGATACGTAC